>JABUQX010097161.1:17500-20964 GCA_015478945.1 Trachelipus rathkii | reverse complement strand
TCACCTATACCCTATATATACCTACTACCTATATATAATATCACTATAATATATATACTATACAATATATAACTATTATTAATATATATACTATATATATACTTATATACTATATATATATAATATATATATATAATATATATAAATATAATATATATACACATGAGTTTGAATTTGAGAGCTTTGAAAATTTTAATTTCACAATCGTTAAGGAAAGGCGATTTTAAATTTATTATTTCTTCATTCCAAAATAAATTAAGAAAAAGTTTCATATAGAAGGAATGGTGGAGGGGGTTTGCCCCCAGAAACTTACTCAGGTATATATTATAACTATATATATATATATAACCTATATATATATATATACTATATAATATATATAATATATTATATTATATACTAATTAATATATACTATATACTACTACACAAGTTCATGGCTAGCTCAGTGGGACTAAAGTGAGTCCTTTTTCATTTAAAGACAGGAATTTTCCTATCGAAAGAGCAAATGTTTGAATCCCGTCTGGCTACCTGAACGGACACAAAGAAATTGCCGTCCCAGTCCAGTAGGAGATTTTCCGTAATATTTAATAACAGTTTGCATCATAGTTTACTACACTAATCTCAACTCCCACACATCATTAAAAACATAACCAACACAAGCAAAAGAACAATTTAAACTATAACATACAAAATCCGCACCCTCTCTCATTGGAAGCGTCAGCACATTTGGGAATGCGAAATCAGCGTCACGGTGGCTAGAATTTCCAAATCGTTGCTCTTGAGACGAGCAGGGTTTGCTACCAAGCATGGATAATCTTTGCATTCAAATCCACTTGGTTAGGAAATACACGTAACACAATTTCCTCTGACCAAAACCCTACTGCGTGAGTTAATGGACCCCACAAATTTATGGAATAGAAGCTAAGTGGCAACAAATATGATAATTATATATATATATAATATATAATAGTATATATATATATATATATATATACCATTATATATATATATATATTATATATATACTATATCTATATATATTTTATTATATATACTATCAATATACACTATACCATATATACTATATCACTATATATATATATATATATATATCATTATTATACTATATATATCATATATGTAATATATATATATACTATATTATAATATACTATATATAATTAAATGCTTTCTACAATGCATTCTGTAAGGAAAAGATATATTTTTCAGATAAGAAAAGACACAGTCAGGTGCAAGCCTACCTACCTGTTACGTCTTCAATATACTCTACTAATACTATACTAATAATATATATATATACTTATATACTTATATACTACTATATATAAGATATACTATATATATATATATATATACTACATAATATATATATATATACTATATATACTATATATATACTATTACTATAATATATATATATATATATAATATTATATATATATATATATACTATATATTATACATATATATATATATCTATATATATATATATATATATTATATATATATATATGTATATATATATATATATATATATATATTATTTATATATATATATGATATATATATATATATATATAATGTATATATTATCCTATATAATATATATATATATATATATATATATATATATATATATATATTATATATATATATATATATATTAATATATTACATATATGTAAGTATATATATATATATATGATATATATTATATATAAATATATATAATATATATTAGATATATATATATATAATATATATATATATATTTATATAATACTATACTATATATATATATATATATACTATATATACATATATATATATATACTATATATTATATTATATATATATTTATATAATATAATAATATAATAAAATATATATATATAGTATAATATATCATTAATATTAATATATCATATATATATTATATATATATACTAAATATTATATTATATATATATATATAATAATTATAATATATATATATATATATAAACTAATATTATACTATATATATATATATATATATATATATTATATTATATAATATATATATATATATATATATATATATATATATACTTATATATATATTATATAATATATATATATATATATTCAATATATAGATATATATATTATATGATATATATTATTATTATATATATATACAAGGCCGTAGACATGGGGGTTTCACGGGGGAAAAAAAACGAAATTATTTAAGCCGAAATTATTTAAGCGATCAAAAGTTTTTGAAAGCTTGTCTCTAAATTATTATTTTTTTAATAATAATAAAAATAATATCAAAACAAATTAAGAGTAAAAATGAAGAAACATATTTGTAGTCTGTGAGGAATTCTTAGGTTAAGCTGTTTAAAGCATTAAAAGAGAATCTCTAGCTGAGGTAAGACTACAAACTCAGAAATAAATTGTGACTTTCTGATTGGACAACGATATGAAGGTGCAAAAGCAATGAAAATAAGTTTTAGAGATGTTTATGCTGTCGAAATTATTCATTGCTGTTCACATCCATGTGAAGCATAACACATTAGATACTTTATGGCACAGTGAATGCAACTATGTACTACTATTTTAGATTGCCAAAGTGAACTACTATTTTAATAGAAAAAAGTAGGAAAGATTTTCTCAGATACAAAATGAACAAAACTCAAATGAATTGGTGAAAAAAAAAGGTTGGTGGAAAGTTACGATGAATGGTTTCGATCTAGAGAAATTTTTAAAGCGTTAATTGAAGCTTGAATGAATCAAAATATTAAACCTTCTTCAAAAAAAAAAAATCTCGGATCTTTTGAAGTTTGTAATCAATAGCAAATTTTTTATGTTTATTTATGACTTTAACTTTGTTCTTCTACCCTTTGTCCCATTGACAGTACGATACATTGTCAGCTTTCCATAATCCTATTTAGTGACAGCACTGCTTTTTTGAAATCATAATTTTTTGGAAAAAGTGAAAGTTACGAAATTTTAAAATTACTCAAGCAAACATCAACGAAACATTTTCAACATTTTGGACAGTTGCAAACAGAACCTTTTGCTTTCTCCCGTTAACGAAGAAATGAAAAATCCCTAGTGAGAATCAATATAAAATGAAAGGATATAGGGCAGTTACAATTTCTATTCTTGAAGATTTTTCAAACCAGTTAGAGAGCAAGTTTGTGAGGAATAGATCCATACTTACTAATCTTCGTAAAGTCACTCATTACATCAATATCTATTAAAAAATTTACAAAATTTTGTAAATCCAAATAATGATCCTCCTGTACAGTTCACATTTGGTTTGCTAAACACTTTTAGCAATTTACCTCACCCAAAATGTGCGCTCGAAAATTCATTTCTCAACTCTGAAAAGACTCAAAACATACTTTTTCAATTCTACAGTAGAAAGCCTAACAGAACTGGCATTTAATGACG
>JABUQX010097161.1:0-5000 GCA_015478945.1 Trachelipus rathkii | reverse complement strand
ATAAATGTATGACATATTTACCTTAGTCTGAGCTGATCAGGAGATTAGAAGCTAACTAAATGGAAGAATAGAATAAACGGAAGACAGCTCCGGGAGGCGGTGCAAAAAAGGATTAGTTGGTTGATGGAAAAATATTTGGTTATAAAGTTTACAAAGATGGATTTTTTTAAACGATTGTAACAATATTATTATTATTATTATTTTAATTATTATTATATTATTATTATTATTATTATTATTTTATTATTATTATTATTATTATTATTATTTATTATTATTGATTATTATTATTATATTAGATTATTATTATTTTATTATTATTATTATTATAATAATTAATATATAGTATAATATATAATATAATATTATATATAATCATTATATATATATATATTATTTATATACTATATATATATATATATATATTATATATATATATATATATATATTATATGTATATAGTATATATATTTATATGTTATATATGTATATAATATATATATTATTATTATATATATATATATATATATATAATATATAATATATGATATATATATATATATACTATATATATATATCATATATTATATATATATATGCTTTTCATCTGCTTCATTTTCTTTGTTCAACAAGATGGCTGCTCAACCTATGGTTGCTAGAGATTGGGAACACACCTCAATCTAGTAATAATAATTTGTGCTATTAGTAATTCATGTTAATGATATTAGTGATAGTGATATTAAATAGTTAATATTAATATTATTGATAATAGTGTTAGTTAGTGTCAAGGTAATATTGTTAATAATTAATGTTAATGTTAATGTTATTGACAATAGTGTTATTGTTAGCAATTTCAATATGGAATACGTTATTGACTGCATTGACGAGTAGATCCAGTTGATTATTATATATTTTAAACTTCAGTAAAGCTTGTTGATAGGTTCCCCACATAAGACTGATGAAGAAGTTATCGCAATGTGGTATAGGTGGAGTGGTACATAGTTGGATTAAAGAGTGGTTGTGGAATAGAAAACAGTGTGTATAACTAAATGGTAATAAGTCATCATTGGAAATAGTGAAGAGTGGTGTCCCACAGGGTTCAGTGCTGGGACCACTATTGTTTCCTTATATATATATATATTATATATTATATATTATTATATATATATATATATATATTATATTATATTATATATATATATATATATATATATATATATATATTTATAACTATATATATATAATATATATATAATGTGAATATAATTATATAATATTATATATATAAATATGATATATATATAGTATAATATATATATATATAATATAATATATATATATAAACATATATATATAAATACATATAATAATAATATATATAAATAATATATATATATAATATATATATATATATTATATATATATATATATATATATATATATATATATATAATATATATAATATAGATATATATATATATATATAATATATTATTATATATATATATATACATTATTATATATATATATGATATATATATAGATATATATCTATATATATATATATATAATATATATATATATATATTATATATATATATATATTATAGTATATAGGGGGTATATATATATTATATATAATATAGAATATATATTATCTAAGATATATAATATTAAATAGGTATAATATTAATATATAGATTATATATTATATATAATAATAACTATATATAATATATATATATATATATATATATGTATATAGTATATATATATATATATATTAAATATTAATATAGTATTATATATATATAACTTATTATTATATATATATATAATATATATAATATATATATATATATATATATATATATATATATAAATGATTTAGACCAGGGACTTAAATGTAAGGTTTCTAAGTTTGCAGATGATACCAAAGTGGCTACCTCAGTAAGGAATAGTGATGAATGTATAAAGATTCAAAATGAACTTGATAAACTTCTTAGGTGAGTAGATAAGTGGCAAATGAATTTTAATAGTAAAAAGTGTGAGGTTCTTCACATAGGTTACTCAAATAAAAGTTTTAACTACCATATGAATGGGGGGTGGATTGAGATCTGTGGACCAAGAAAAAGATTTTGGTGTGATTATAAGAATCTATTTGAAAGTAGCTAATCAGTGTTTGGAAGTAAAGAATAAAGCTAATAAGATGCTAGGTATAATAAATCGCAATGTCATTTCCAAGAGCAAGGAAGTTATAAATAAACTGTATAATAGCTACGTTAGCTAGTATTAGAGTTTTGTGCACTAGTTTTTGCCCTATATTTAAGAAAAGACATAGATATGTTAGAGAGAGCCAACGTAGGGCAACAAGGATTATTTCTGGGTTTGAGGGTAAGAGCGAGAGGCTGAAGGAGTTAGGAATGGTTTTTTTGTAGACTGGCGATTTATCTGAGGGGAAATGATACAAGTCTACAAAATGTTTACATCTATTGATAATACAGAGACCAATAAATTTTTTATAGTTGAAAACAGACGGGAGACCAGGGTGCACAGTAAGAAAATTAAGAAGAGGGCATGCCATCTTCATATAAAAAAACATTCAATCAGTAATAGGGTTGTAAATTTTTGGAATGGTTTGCCACAGAAGGTTGTTGAGTGTGACGATTGCAACATTTAAGAAAGGATTGGATAGGTATATGGATGGTTTGGGTATCATACTGTATAGTATATTATGACTAAGATTTTTTTTTTTTAGTTGCATTAGATATCAAGGTTATGTGTATGTATGTGTAAATGTATGTATTATGTTTGTATGTATGTATGTATGTATGTATTTATGTATGTATATCTAATAATATCTATATGTTTGTATGTATATATGTATTTATGTATGTATATCTATATATTTTTCTTTTGTAGTTTATATCTATTTATGTAAAAGAGCGCGGAAGCTCAATGATAGAGTGCTTGACGAACAAAGCGAGGGTCCCAGGTTTGCAACTGGTCGGGTGGGAAAATGTGAGCTATTTTCTCTCATTGAGCTTGCCTTAGTCTTACACGGCCACTACTTGAGAACACCCCCTCCTTGATGAGGGCTCTGCCTGTGAGCGGAGGTGTTTACCTATAATATATATATATATATATATATATATATATATATATATAATATATATATATATATATATATATATATATATATATATATATATATGAAAGATATAGTATATATATATATATATAAATATAAGTTATATATTATATATATATACATATACATATATATTGTTATTATTATTAAAGCATATATTATTACATATTATACATATATATATACATATATATATATATACATTGGTATATATATATATAACATATATTATTGTTATTATTATTATTCCCTTTTATATTATATATATATTATTATTTTATATATAAACATATATATATTATTATAATATATATATATATATTATTATTATTATTATTATATATATATATACATATTATTATTATTATATATTATATATATATATATTATATATTATTATATAATATATATATATATATTATATTATTATTATTTACATATATTATTATATATATATATATATATATATATATATATACATATATTAATATTATATATTATATTATTATTATATTACATATATTATTATTATTATTATTATTATTATTGTATATTATTAACTATATATTATATATTACATATTATTATTATTATTATTATTATTATTATTATATATATTATTATTATTATTACATATTATTATTATTATTATATATTATTATTATATATATATGTATATATATTATTATATATATATATATATTATTATATTATTATATTAATATTATTATATATATATATATATATATTACATAAACATATTATTATTATTACATATATATGTATTATTATTATTATATATATTATTATTATTATATACATATATATATTATATATATATACATATATATTATTATTATTATTATTATTATATATTATTATTATTATATTATTATTACATATATTATTATTATATCCATATAAATATATATATATTATTATTATTATTATTATTATTATTATTATTAGAGCAAAGAGTTAGACATACACATACATATTATTATTATTATTATATTATTATATATGATATATATATATATTATTATTAGTTATTATCTATATTATTATTATTATACATATTATTATTATATTATTATAGCAAGATATATATTACATTATATACATACATAGATTATTATTATATTATTATATTATTATTATTATATATATTATTATTATTATTATATATATTATTATTATTATTATTATTATTATTATTATATATTATTATTATTATTATTATATATACATATATATTATTATATTATATATTATTATTATTATTATTATTATACATATATATATTATATATATATTATTATTATTATTATTATTATTATTATTATTATTATTATTATATATATTATATTATTATTATATTATTATCTATTATTATTATTATTATTATATTATTATTATTATTATTATTATTGTTATTATTATTATTATTATTATTATTAATATTATTATTATATATGATATATATATATTATATATACATATATATATATATATATAACTAGTTATATATATATATATATATATATTATATATATATATTGGTTATATATATATATATATATATATTATAGCATATATATATATATATATATATATATATATATATATAAAGCCATATATATATGTATATATATATATATATATATATATATATATTATATATATATATTATATATATATATATATATATATTATATAAATATATATATATATAGTTATTATTATATATATATTATATATATATATATATATATATGAAGGAAAATGAGTAACTGTTGCCTAATGATATAAAGAATATAAGACCCAACCAGGTAACTGTCCATACAAC
>JABUQX010097159.1:20000-25122 GCA_015478945.1 Trachelipus rathkii | reverse complement strand
TATATATATATTGTGATTATAATATGATATATTATATATATATATAATATATATATATATATATATATATATGTATATAAATATATTAATTTTAATTATATATATATATATATATATATATATATATAATATATAATATATATATATATATTATATATATATATATTATATATATTATATAGATATATATATATATATATATATTTATATATATTTATATATATATATATATATATAATATATATAGTATATATATATATATATATATATATATATATATATATAATATATATATATATATATATATATATATATATATATATATATATATATATATATGCATGTAGTAATGCTAAATAAAATTACTGTTTTTATGTATAGGTATATAACATCCATAGGTAATTTCACTCGACTGGTTCTAACCCAGACCCTCGCTGTTGGTATAGCAGGTGTGTTACCACCTGACCACGATGAGCTAAAAGGAAATCTACCGTTTACTTCTGAAAGATTACATCTTCCCAGAAGAATAAGGCATGTCAATACTTGCCAGTGACCTTTGGCAGGGTCAAGGGTGACACAGGGTGATTAGGCGAAACTATAGTACGGGACTCATATTATATGCATAGTATTAGTGCTAAATGAAACGCACTAGTTTTTATGTATATATAACATCCCTAGGTAATTTCACCCAACTGGATTTCGAACCCACACTCTCGCTGTTGGTATAGCAGGCGTGTTACCACCTGACCACGATGAGCTAAAAAGAAACCTACCGTTTACTTCTGAAAGATTACATCTTTCCCAGAAGAATAAGGTATCGTCAATACTTGCCAGTGACCTTTGGACTAGGGTCAAGGGTGACACAGGGTGATTAGGCGAAACTATAGTACGGGACTCATATTATATGCATAGTATTAGTGCTAAATGAAACGCACTGTTTTTATGTATATATAACATCCCTAGGTAATTTCACCCAACTGGGTTTCGAACCCACACCCTCGCTGTTGGTATAGCAGGCGTGTTACCACCTGACCACGATGAGCTAAAAGGAAACCTACCGTTTACTTCTGAAAGATTACATCTTCCCAGAAGAATAAGGTATGTCAATGCTTGACAGTGACCTTTGGAGTGTGAGCGGGGAGGTCTGCCAAAGGACGCTGTCAAGTATTGACATGCCTTAATCTTCTTAAAAGAAGAGTATTTTACATTACATTTAAGTATTAGTATGGACCTACTTTTCACATTTTATTAAATAGGCATTAACAAAAAGTGTGAAAAAATATCCTATTTGCAATGTGTATTCCAGACTTTTTGACATGAATTTTGAGTGGCATTTGGTCATTATAATTTGGCAGTTTAAAAGAAAGAGGGGAGTTTCACCCATTCTTTGAATTTGTTTTTTTTTTTTTTTTAAATTCTGAGCACGATTTTCCGATAACGGTTTTAACAATTTTCTTTTTATATGTAAGTGTATGAGAATAAAAAGGAAGAAGGAAAGAAAAAAAGAATTTAAATTAACCAATAACAAAGAGTTCTACATCTACTCCATTCGCTTTTTTAAAGTTTCAAATAATATTATATGGAAATATATATTTGTATCCGAAACATGTACTGAAAACGTAATAAATTGCTATAAAAATATTCTTGAAAAGGTACTAAAATGACCTGAATTTTAAAAATAGATTCAACAAATTTAAATTTTCCCTTTCCCTTTTTATTTAGATTTATTTAAAAAAAGGAAAAATATATTTTCAAATAAATAAAGTAAATAGAAAAAGCTTCTTCACATTTTACGTCAATATAAATTTCAAACTTGGTAACTAATCGAAAAAGAGATACCGAGTCATAAAAAATTTATACAAAAAAATAAAAAAATATAAAAAACATAAAAAAAGAAATCGAAACCGTCAATATAAAATTTCCAAACGCGAGTTGAAAATTATAAAATATTTCAAATTTCTTTTTCCTTTTATTGTAATTTTTCAAGATTTGAAAAGAAATATAATTTCATTGGTGAATGTAATAAAATTTATGTGAATTTCTTATAAATAAATAACGTGTGTATCTATAAAAGATGCAAATTATTATTATTGATGTTTTCGTTCAAGATATCGCCTAATATATACCAATTAAATTTACCGACAACAAAATATTCTGCACCGCACCGCACCGCACCGGATCTTCAAGTTTCAATGCTCATCGCGCTCGACATCGCAATGCACCATGCAATATACCTTTATATTTGTAAAACTGCACCATTCCGGGACTACTAAAATACGAGGCTTATTGTAACACGTACCGCAAAGGGACTACTATTATTATATGCAGGACTGCACCATACACCGCACCGAACCGCACCGAACCGCACCGCAACCCGAACCGCACCGCAGCCGCACCAAGGTTGCGTCTCTCAACCCAAAATTAATAATCATGATTAGCAAAAGTAAGTAAAATTAAAGTAAAATGTAAACAAAAATACAAGGAACATAAACTGAAAATATAAACACACAAAAAATTCTGAATGTAATAAAATGCAATGTCATAAGAATACTAAAAAATTCTTTTGTACGTAAGAAATAACAAGACCGGATTAAAATGGATAAAAGGACAATTCGCAATCTTTACATCAATATATATAATTATATATTATATATATATAATATATAATATATATATATATATATATTATATATTATATAATATATATATATATATATATTATATATATTATATATATATATATATATATATATATATATATATATATATATATATAATATATTTATATATATATATATTATATATATATATAGTATATATATATAATATATATATATATATTATATAAATAATATATATATTATATATATATATATAGAGGTAGTGGTTAAAATGCCTTAATTAAATGAGACTTATGGATTCCTTTTAAGTAGAACAAAATTGATTTCTCAGATGTTAAAAGATATTTATCATAATTTTATTACAATTTGTTAGCAAAAGCTTTCGACCTCAATCTATGTCCTCTTTCAGCTGATAGGTCCTCTTTTAGCTACTGATTGACATCAACAAAATTAATTACTTTTTTCTTTTTGTTGCCTCAAAAAAATTCTGAACACGATTTTCCGATAAGGAGTTTTAAACGATTTTTGACGACCTTCCTTTTATATGTAAGTGTATAAGAAGAATAAAAAGGAAAAAATTTTTAAATTGACCAATAGCAGTGCACTTTACATCTAGTCTCTTATTTTAAAAGCTAGAAATAATATTATATAAAAATTAATATGTTTCCAAAGCATGTACTGGAAAACGTATTAAAATGCTATAAAAATATTCTTGAAAGGCATTAAAATGAACTGAATTTTAAAAATAGATTCGGCAAAAAAAAACCAAGTTTAGGGGAGCATCAAATTTAAAATTCTTCGTTCCACATTTTCTTTAGTTATTTTTCATTTTTATTATTCAAAAAAAGCACCTTTCTTTTCCAGAATGAGAAAACTGAAAAGCTTTTCATTTTACGTCAATAGAAGTTTTAACCTTGGCAACTAGTATAAAAAGAGAGATAACGACCGATAATAAAATTTGTAGTAAAATGAAAAGAAAAAAAAATCTCTGCGTGAGTTGAAAATTTAGCAAAATCTCAACTTTTCACTTTTTTTATTGTAATTTTTCAAGATTTGAAAAGAAATATATTTACATTTTCAAAATGAAATATATTTCAATTCGTTATATTTAACGGGTGTAGATATCTCTAAATAATAAAACATATTTTATTTTTGATGTTTTGCTTAACAAGACATCGCTATATAGCAATGTATGGTAAAAGCATGCAATGCAACTTAGTGTATTTTTATATCATCGTTAAACTGTAGTATATTTATACCATTGCCTAGCAAAAATTATGTATATATATATATATAGTATTATATATATATATTTTTTCTATAATATATATATATATATATATATATATATATATATATATTATATATATATATATATATATATATTATATATATAATATATATATAAACTTGAACGAATAATCGTAAATGAAAATCCAATAAAATCATGTACCTTTCGAGCACATCTGACATTATGAGAGCAGGCTGTGGTTGATCCTTTGGTTTTGATTCCCTGCGAAGACTTCCACTACCTCGGTCTATAAATAATAGATCTTCATCAATTGTTATAATTAATTAAAATAATTATTAATTTAAAAATAATTAAATAATTGTAAAATATTAATTATTAAAATAATATTTGAATTTAAGGTGGTTTAAAATTAAATTTATATATATTATCTATATTCGAAGAATTAATCACTTTGTAATATTATTAATAAAGATATTGCGACCTCTATCATTAACTTTCTTAAAAACATCATTCGCTTCTCAAATTTCTATTTCCTTAAGTTTAGCTTATATCAACATATATATTCTCTATATATATATGATATAATATAATATATTATATATATATATTATATAATATATATATATATATATATAAATATATATATAATTTATATATATATATATAAATAAAAATATAAAAGCAAAGAAAATATACCAATAGATTTATATATTATATATATATATATAATATATACTATATATATAATATATATATAGATTATATATATATATATATATATAATATATATATATATATATATATATATATATATTATATTCGTTATCAACGAACTCTCATAATTTTTTTCTATTTAAATTAAACTCATTGTGTCGTAATATGTGTTATGTCTAGCTTATATAATATGCTTAATATGGTGCTTTTCTGACTGAAAGATTTATTGAGAGTTTTGTCAGAGTTACTATGGCAGTTAAAGGTGAATGGGGAAATTTATTATTATTATATTATTATATTATTATTATTATTATTATTATAATTATTATTATTATATTTTATTATTATTAATTAATTATTTATTATCATTATTATTATCATTTTTAGCATAATTATTATTATTATTATTTAAATAGTTATTATTAATTGTTATTATATTATTAATTATTATTATATTATTATTATTATATTATATTATTATTATTATATTATTATTATTTATTATTTTATTAATTATTATCATTAATTATCTTAT
>JABUQX010097159.1:0-15000 GCA_015478945.1 Trachelipus rathkii | reverse complement strand
GATACTCATTTGTCCACCTATCTGTGAAGTGTTTTTTGGCTTTTAAGCGATTTTTAAGTCTTTCTATGAATTGATCTCTATCAACCAAAAAATCTATATCATCCTGATCTATATCTTCAGGCATTCCATCATTTGACCTACCCTTAAGAAGATGATTAGGGGTAAGAGATTCTGGTGAGTTAAGATCATTATTTACATAAGTTAAAGGGCGGTTATTTACAATATTTTCTATTTCTGTCAGAAGAGTTAATAATTCAAAAAAATTAAGGTGTCTAAAACCTACAGATTTTTTAAGACAATCTTTTACAGTTTTTATACAACGTTCCCATATTGACCCGTGCCATGGACTTTTCACAGGTATATATTTCCATTTAATGTGATTTTGTTCTAAATGAGAAAGGACTGGGGACTTTGATAAAATTTGATTAATTAATTTTTCACCTTTTTGAAAATAAAGGGCATTGTCTGTCCATACAATTTTTGGGGTATTATATCTTGCACAAAATCTTCTAAAGGCTGCTAAAAAGGATTCAGCAGTCAGATCTTCTACTAAATCTAAGCTAATTGCCCTAGAAGCTGAACAAGTAAATAGAATTATATATACTTTTATAGTACTTTTATTAAAAGTTACTGTAATACTTGAGGTGTAATCAATTCCTGTTGAGGAAAAAGGAAAATCTAAAGTTACACGTTCCACAGGAAGTTGTGGTGGATTTGGTGTTTTAAAAGCATGTGAATGGATCCTTTTACAAATTACACATTCTTTTAATATAGATTTGACAGTTGCTCTACCTTTTGGGATCCAATAATTTTTTCTAATTTCTGTTAAAGTATGATTAACACCCATGTGGTATAATTTAATATGAATATTTCTAATTAAAAGGAATGTGAAATGAGAATCTCTAGGCAATAGTATAGGATTTTTAGAGGCATAAGAAAGTTTGGCTTTCTCTATCCGACCTTTACATCTTAATATACCATTATGATCTATGAATAAATTAAATTCAGAAATTAGTGGAAGGTTGGAATCAGGCTTCCATTTGGCATTTGTTTGTAGAAAATTATATTCTTTATTAAAATGTACTTTTTGACTATAAGTAATCCAATAATATATAGGAGTTAAACTATTATAATTCTGTTTCCTACATTTATAAATAAATTTGAGACAATAACCAGTGATTCTAATTAACTTATTAAAATTTGAATACAAACTAAGGTCTAATAAAGAATCAGGTTTTGAGGGTAATGAAGAAACTTTACCTAAATTACACATGATTGGGGTATCCTTCCAATTGATAGGATCTTGTAACAATTTTGGTCCCTTAAACCAGGCCTTATTATTTTTAAGTAGTTTAAAACTAATACCTCTAGTAATGTAATCTGCAGGATTACAGTTAGTGGCCACATACCTATAATTAATTTCACAAGTTGATTTACTGATTTCTTCTAATCTATTTTTAACAAACACATTTTTAGTGGTGAAGAAAGTACCTTGATGTAACCAATTTAAACATACTTGACTGTCAGTCCATAAAATTATTTCAGAAATGTTCACACCACTTAATAATTCTAACAGATATTTAATAAGTTTTACACCTAGGCATATGGCTAATAATTCTAATTGAGGTATTGTTCTTTTTACTTTTAAAGGTACAACCTTTCCTTTTGAAAACAGTAGGTTAGGTTCCAAGCCCACTAAGTAAGCTACACACCCATAAGCTTGCATACTTGCATCTGCAAATACATGCAAAGAATGATTTGTATTTCTAGAACCCATATACCTATTAATTTTTATGGTTTGAATTTTATTTAAATCTTTTGCCAGTTTTTGCCAATATTTAAAATTATCCCTTGATAATATTTCATCCCATCCCATTTCTGTTTTCCATAAATTTTGAAGAATAACACGAGAGCGAATAGTGGAAGGAGTGAAAAATCCTATTGGGTCAAAAATTTTGGATGCTTCTGATAAAACTTTTCGCTTTGTATTTGCATTAATATTTAAATCATATGCTTTAGTACTAATTGTATCATAGTCTGTTGAATTTACATCTAATTCCCAACTCAGTCCCAGAAGTTTGATAGGAGAAATTCCTCTATAGCTAAGTTGATCATTGTGAATTAAAGAATTAAGTAAATTTGAATTTGAAATCCACTCAGCTAAACTAAAATTTCCCTTCTGCATTATTTCTTTTGACTGGGTATAGATACTATTTAATTCTGCTTCAGTATCCACAGACCCTATCAAATTATCTATATAAAAGGAATTTTTCAAAAACTGCAATACTGGAGAATCAGGAAAAGAATTAAGATGATATTTAATTGTTAGAGCCAATATACAGGGTGAACAAGTGGCTCCAAATGGGACAACCTTATACCTATAAGTCATGATTCCTTTAGAGGGATCATTTGGCTCTTTATACCACAGAAATCTCAAGTGATTCCTATCATATTCTAATTTTAATTGTATACTTAAAAAAGCTTTTGCAATATCAGCAACTATAGCATATTTACCCAATCTAAAATTAATTAATACTTTGACAAGATCATTTACCATATTAGGACCCTGTACTAAACAATCATTTAAACTAATTTTATTTTTATCTTTCAAACTACAATTATATACAACACGTAATTTGGTTGTTATAGAGTCTTCTCTATACACTCCTCTGTGAGTTAAATAGTGATTATTATTTACAGTATCAGTAGGAACCTCCTCTATAAAACCTCTCTCCAAATGGTCTTGAAATACTTTGTCATATTCATTCAAAATACCTGATAATTTTAATTTATTATGAAGTTTACTTAAATGAGCTTTGGCTACAAAATAATTATTTAAAATATTTGGATGTGGAATTTTCCAAGGTAGTTCTACATGATATTTGTTATTTTTATACAATATAGTATTATTAAAATTTTTAATCATTACTTCAATAGATTCCAGCACCCATAATCTTTCTAAACCATGATCAAGATTTTCATTTAAAGAAGAAGAAGTTAATATATTATTCAGAGAAATATTAGAAGAGAATGACTCATTAAGCATTGAATAATAATTTTGAGGAATGTATTTTATGTTAGTGCTTTGATTAACATTATTTAATTTAGGTGAGGCTACAGCCTCTAGTCAAATTTCAGAATTAATATATTTTTTGATATCACCAAACAAAGCGACACCTTCTGTTGTCTGCAGTGCTAAACCTTTATTTATTTTAATTGTACCTAACACAAATAAATCTAATAGATCTACTCCAAGTAAAATATCTATTTTGTCAATTAAGTCACCTTTTATTTCTTTATCTGCCAATACATAGGTAGATTTTAAATTTTCAACAAGCTTTGAAAGACCAGGAACATGACATGAACCCTTATAAGGTTCATTTACTACAAGTGCTTGAATTTTGTGTTCTTCATTACTAATTTTTAAAGTTAAATCAGCATAGTTCCCATTTATTTCACATTGAGACCCTACAAAGGGAGTTACTGACACAGTATTTGTTTCAGTTTCAGACAAAATAGGGATTTCTAACTTTTTTAATAAATTTTTGTTTACAAAGGATTGTTGGGAACAAGTGTCAATATATGCTCTTACTGGAAAAGAACCTTTATTAGTTTTTAAAGCAAGAGTCAGTGTAGGCAACAAAAGTGATGTATTACTCTGCAAATCATTTAACAGCACATTACCACTTTGTAACTCTTTCTTGTCTTCCCTTTTCTTTACATTATTAACTTTATTTTTAGAATTATTAGAAGATATAAGACTTTTGGGACACATACTGATTACATGGTCTTCCTTATTACAATTTTTACATGGAAATTTCAACTTTGTATAACATGCTTTGGTATCATGTTCACCTGTACAACGCGTACACAAATTTAATTGACTGCATCTTTGTACCCGGGCAGATTGTGTTTTATAAATTTCACAAAGCTTTGAGGGATGTTCCTCGGAACAAAATTTACACTTAAATTGGTATGAAACATCTGTTTTAAATGTCTGTAAGGAAGCTTTATTTTCTCCATTTTCTTTCTTTTTATAGTTAAAATTTTCTCTCTTAGGGACATTATTATAACTTTTATTTTTATTATTTACAAACTTATGATCTGCTTTATTAGTCTTAAAACCAGAATTATATAAAGTCAAAATTGTAGGAAAATTATCTCTTATTTCTTGTAAAGTAGGATAAGTTTTATTAAGTTTTTGTTGAAATAATTCCCGTACTACTTTGGGGAGTTTTTCTAAGATGAGAGGACAAATTATCCAAGATAACTTTTCTAAATCTAATTTATTATTTGAAATCTGTCCTAATAAACATTCTACTTCACTATAAAAATTGAATATATCATCATATGAGTCCTTACAATATTTTATTTTTATTAATTTCATTGCAAGATCATGATTTATTTCTTCTTGATTTTTATAATTATTGCATAAAATAGCTAATGCTGTATCATAATTAGCATCAATAATCTGTAATGATTCAATTAATTTTAAGGCAGGACCTTGCACATACTTAAGGAGATAAGACAACTTGTCCACATTGGACAATTCTTCCTTATTCCCTATTAAAGAATTAAATTTATCCAAAAAAGATGGAAAACTAGTTTTATCACCTGCAAAAGTAGGAATTTCTAAAGTAGGTAATCTAGCCCTATATCTATTATTATCAGCATAAGGCATACTATTATTTCTAATTGTGTCAATAAAATTCTCATTATCTTTTATTTCCTTTAAAGATATATACTGGTTATACCGAGCCTTAACCTCATCAAGGTATTTATTTATACTATTTATATATACATCATTCTGGTAAAGCAAGTCGATAGATTCTTGCTCTTCCATATCTTTAGCCTCATCATGTAAGCCTATTATTTCCTCGTCCAAAGACAGAATTTCACTTTTGTATCTCATAATATTTTGTATGAGATTTTCATATTCTAATTTTGAAGGCTCTTTTATGGCTTTAAATTCATTAGTTAACCTAGTTATCACACCCTTTCTAGCTGACTTTTTTCTCTTTAGAGATTTTATTGAATTTAACAAATCTTCCATTTTAAATTTTAAGAGAATGATAAGTTATTTCAATTATTTATTAATAGGGCAGAAATTATTTAAAAGAATTAATAATTAATTTAAATTGTCACTAAGACCTTTAATTAGTAAGTTAGGGCTTAATGTGTATTCATTAAACACTAAAGTAGGGCTTAATGGGCCTATGTTAGGCCTTTAACTACTAAGTTAGGTCCAATGAGCTTATTTTATGCACAAACCTATATAAGTAGGCCTAGTTTGTACACTATGCTTTGTAATTTATTTACATATATATTTAAGATATATATACTTAACATTAAAGACATAAATACTCGTCCAAAGACAGAATTTATGTTAGACAAAAAAAATATGAACCTAATATCAAACGCAAACGCTCGTCCAAAGACCGAGTTTACTAATTTAACAAGTGTTTCAAATATATTTTCCATCAAACACATAAAAATGGGTTATTTACAAATATCAAACTTAATATAGCCACATAAAAATGCTCGTCCAAGGACCGAATTTTTATGCTTCATATAAGTTTATTATCATAGGCCCAGCTACTGCGAAATCTATTGTTATTGGAAACAAAACATTGGCATGGGGGCATGGGCCACTAAATTTAATTATATTATGCGTCCGCTAAATTTAATTTTATTTTATTTAATTTAATTTTAATTTTAATTTTAAATTGAGCACTGAAGTATTAATCAGCCTTGTCGGCATAGGCAAAAGTATATACAGTATATTCTAGGTACTAGCCTCCGCCATTGTTATTTTTCATAAGATGCGCAAGCCAGAATGCGCAATAATTTTTCACTATTAAATATAAATCTTGATTTATTATAAAAAATATTATTTATAAATATATTATATATAATAAATTTATACACTAATTATTATCTTAATTTAAATAATATTTACACAATGCTAAGTCTTACTTCAAATATAATTATAAATATCTGTCTGCGCAAGAATTAACGCACCACGTGACATTACGTCATCGGCCTATGCGCAAGAATATTTAATTCTAGAATTATGTTCACATTTATTTATTTTTATTTTTATTTTTATTTTATTTAAAATTATAATGAGATAAATATTTATTTATCTAAAGGTCCTTAATTACCCAATGCACTATGATGAAGAAGTTAAAATAAGCTTAAGTTAATTTGAGAATGTTCAGATAGTTTTCTTTTTAATTTGAAACTACTATTTAGGGTTAACTTTTACCAATTATTTCCCGGGTATGGGCACCATTTATTACTTTTTTAGGCTCAAAAATTAACTCTATAAATGTATAGAGTAACTTCAGGGTCCACTGCAACCTTAATTCAATTCCTATTAAACTAGAAATTAAATTATGACACCTATATTCTCAAAATCTAGATTATTCTAGATCGAACTGTAAGTTCCATAGGAACTGTAAGTTCCATAGGAGTAGGTTACAGCTTAGTAATAATAATCTATATTTATTTAAGGAACTTAAATTTAAGGACACCAAACAAATTAGTGAAATGTTATAAAAGAAAATAAGAGAATAGGAGCTTACCGTAATTTTATATACATCTGGATAAATCCTAAGGTGATGTTTGATGAGTACTATTGACATAATAGAAACAAACGTTCTTCACCGTGCACGGGCTTGAAAAATTACAGGCTGAATTAATGCAACCTTCTTCCATGAACTTTGGAATCAGAAGCCCTCGAATATTTGTGCATGGCCATCTACGTTCTTCTCATATGACGTCATCAAACCTCGGGATTATAAGAATTGCGTCATGAGTGGTTTGCCTTCTTTTATCCTTCTCCCCCGCTCCCTCATCTCCCTTTCCTCCACAACAAATCACCAACTCCTTTGGTGTCCCAATTTTTCGATACTATGTGGTTAAGTACCACTAAACACAGTATATATATATATAGTATTATATAATATATATATATATATATATATATTATATATAAAAACCGAATATATATATATATATTATATATATATATATATATATATATATATATATATATATATATATATATATATATATATGTTTATATATCAATATACTATATATATATATATATATATATATATATATATATATATATATATATATATATATATATATGTTCGTTTGTGAGGCTGTCTGTTTGAAAAATGACTGGACAGAAGAAGATGTAGGGGTGGGGCAGGTGGGGTTCTTCTATTGACTTCGCCAAACGTTCGTACGCCTGAAAGCTAACATGAATCTGTGGAATATCACTTCGCTAACTCTCTACCTAACATTTATTCTGTCTGCAGACCCAGCTAGCAGGGATTCTTTTTCAAATAAATTATATTTCAAACTATTAACCTTTTCTATAATTTCAGGCTAAATGGGTGGAGTCTCTGCCTATATAAACATTAACACTCCTTGTAACACGTCTTGAAAATCTTTAATCTCCTAACTTTGATGTTCTTGTGGCTTAAAATCTTTCTCTCTACTACTACCATTCTTGTGTTTTCTGGCTACTGCTCCCCTAACGGAAAGATTTTCACCTCCTTTTGAATATCTTATACCACTTCTCATGAGACTGTTACTTCTTCCCATCCAAATGCTGGAGACATCTATTTAGGTGATTTCAACGTACATCACACTGAAGTTGTTGGGCTCCTCTCATACTGAGGCAGGAGGGAAGGAGAGCCAAAACATTCAGTATTCTCAACGATCTGGAACAGTAAATTAAGGAACCTACACATATTACAGATCGTCCTAACCAATTCTTAAAACACGCTTGATTATGTTTCACCCTACTCCTTCTCGATATAAATGCACCATTTTCCTTCCTATCGGTAACTCTGACCAAAATCTCTAAACTTCTTAATTTTAAACTTTTTCTCCAGCAGCTCCCCCATGCAAACGTAACTTCTGGCACTTTAATCGGCTAATTGGAGATCTGTTGCGTCTTTTCTTTGCAAACTATGCTTGGAGTGAATCTTGCTTTGACTCGGAGGACGCTTCGGTCACGCTGAAAAGGTGGTGGGAGCCGTAATCGTCTCGAGGTATGAGCGGGATTCGATTCCATCTTCAACTAATCTTTTTCTCCACAAAATCCATGGTTCATGGTGAATGTTCTCGCTCCATTTCAGGAGAGAGACATTGCCTATCGGGCATGGAAAAAACTCTCGTCCTCCTATCACTCTTACTAAATTTCCATTCTGCTCGGAATCGTTGCAGAGCTATATTATTCAAACAGGTCAAATGCACTTTCACTAAAAGAAATTGCGACAACCTACTTGGCTCTCCCACTGATAAAATTTCTTTGGCCTCTTGCAAAAACATCTCTAACAGCTTTTAAATCGTGCTTCCCACTTATTCGCTTCTGACGGCTTCGCGTAGCTAACTCTCCTACTAAAAGGCTAATCTCTTCGGCTCCTCGCTCAACTATTACCCTGGACGATTTCGGCATCCCTCCTCCTGCTTCTTTCCTCTCAGGTTTCCTATGCCTCTTCCCACGATTACGCATGATCGGGTGCATGGGATTCTGAGATCTATGCAGTGTCAGGAAGGCTAGTGCCGGATGCTTCCTCCCGAGTGTTTTAGGAGGTGCTTCCGAGCTGGCCCCTGTCCTCGTTCAAATCTACTCTCTATGCCTTTATACTAGTACATTTCCTCAGTGCGTGGAAGCGCGGCTTATGTCCAACCGATCCCGAAAAAGGGCAACCGCTCTGATCCTTCCAACTTTCGTCCTATAGCTCTCACTTGTATTCTAAAATCTAAAATCTTTGAAACTCTCTTAACTCTCATTTCCTGGATCATCTGGAGTCTCATTTAGTTCATACAGATCATTAATATGGGTTTCGTCCTTTAACATCAACTGGTGACATTTTTTTTCCTATCTTACTGATTTATGGTCTTGCCATTGGAGATTAAGGGGAGTCTTTGATTTTGGCTTGGCATATCCAAGGCGCTTTGATCGAATATGGTAGGGTGGCTGCTTTTAAGCTTCCTTCCTTTGTGTCTCCTCCTTCTCTTTTGCTTACTTCTTGTCAAGTTTTCTCTCTGTTCGCCCCATATCGGTTATTGTTGATGAAGTGACTTCTTCCTTCCTTGCCCCCCAACTCTCGATGGTGTTCCTCAGGTTTCCTTTTACCTCCAACTCTATTCTTACTTTTCATCAACGATCCCCTCAGCTGTACTTCTAACTCTGTTCAACTCTTCATGCCCCGAGATCAACTCCCATTCTTCCACTCATTCCAAATCTGCTCCCTCTTTGCATCTAGAGTTGCCTCTCGTCTTCAGCCTTTTCCGATTTCTTATTCTTGGCGACCTGGAATGGGATTTCCCCGGTGGCGGCACCACAACTTCGTGAAATTCAACCTTTGAAACTCAACTACTTAATCTCCTCTCAAAAACACCTCCTAAATTAACTTTCCTATTTTTTTTCGACGGTTCACGTCTCACCTGTTGACAACTTAAACATTCTTTGTCTGAACATAAACAAAAAAATTATCTTGGAAACTCATATCATAACGGTTGCTAAGGTGGCCTCAAAGAAATTGGGAGTTCTTTTCAGGTTGCGGGAATTTTTTTCTTCTGCACGCTACTCCAGTTATATAAGAGCCTTATTTGCCCTTGTAGAGTACTCTTCTCACATCTGGGGGGGGGGGCTCTGGCTCCACCCTTCTATTGGATAGAGTTGGGTCAAAAGCTAAGAGACTAATTAACTGTCCCCTTCCTTTTTAACTCTCTTGACCCTCTATCTCTGCGACCTGACGTTGCCGCACTATCTCTTTTCTATAGGTACTACAACGTTAGATTGCTCAGAGGAGTTGGCCACTTGCATTCCACCTCCATTGTCGCCCTCGCAATACAAGGGTTGCCATGCTCTCGCATGAATTTTGCTGTGAGCATTGAAAATCCCAGACTCGTTCGTTGTGGCGCCTCCTTCTTTCCAGCCACATCTGTTTTTGTGGAACTCCTTGCTATCTTCTGTTTTCTTACTGTATTTAATCTTCCTCTCTTTAAAAACCACGTCTGCACACACCTGAGAGATTTGCGTTAGGTTGGGGATTATTGGGCTTTCCTGTATTTTATTTCCTGCCCCCTCCTTGAAAAGGGCTCGACCCCTTGAGTGGTGGTAATCTGTAAAAAAAAAAAAATATATATATATTATTATATATATATTATATAATATAATATAATATATATATATTATAATATATATATATATATATATATATATATATATATAATATATATATATATATATATGGTCAGCATCCCGAAAGGCCAGGCATGTAACTAAAAACTATAACAGGTACACGAAAATAAATATCATCTTATTAATCAAGAGACATTTTACCCCGGAAATTAAAAAAAAATAAAAAATAAAAATAACGTTTTTTAAAAAATTCAAAATGTTAAAAATTGTTGAAAAGTTAATGTTTTTTGATAAATCAAAGATGCGGCTACTCCCGAGTATGCACGGAAAGTTGCAAATGTTGAATTTTTTTTTTAAAACGGACGAATACCCACGAGTAAACAAAAGATGGACAGAGTCGCGGTTTCTCGGCCTACCGGGGGACGACGGGGGGACTTCGTCCCCCCCTCTGTCCCTCCGTCGGCTCGAACTCCCTAAAAGGATATAAAAAGAAAAATAATATTTCTCCAAAAAACGGTATTTGGCAACTTTTGCTCCGAGAACAACTAATGCAGGTTTCAAGGTCAATTCAGAGCTTGCACTATTTCAGGTCAAAGATATTACTAAATTTTAAGGAGTTATTAATAAATATTAGAATAAAATAATTTTTTTTTTTAAGTTTCCTCGATGAAATTACTTTCTGAAATCAACATGTTATTTATGTGGAGTAGATGTCATATTTTTTTATTTACATGCCTGAACTCGGGCATGCTGGCCTATATTAATATATATATATATATATATATATATATATATATATATAGATATATATATATATAATATATATATATATATATATATATATATATATATATAATATATATATATATATAATATATATATATATATAATATATATATATATATATATATATAATATATATATATATATATATATATTTATATATATATATTATATAATATATATATATATATTTATATATATTATATATATATATATATATATATATATATATATATATAATATATATATAATATATTATATATACTATTATTACCAGTAGGTCAGAAAGATAGGAATATTGTCGGGCATTTCTGAATATTGCCCTTTTAGAATTGAAAATAAATTCATTGTACTATTTATGTCGTTTTCGAGCATAAAGTAATCCAGCATTATTTTAAAAACAAAATTAAACATTTTCCTTAAAAAAAATTAACACCACGATAAATATTTAAAATATATGTTGATTTTCATAAAATTCGGGGGTGACAACCCTCTGGGTAACAATTACCCTAGTTATCGAAAATTTGATTTAAATCAGGATAATTGGTGTTTAACTTGCGAGTAATCTCCTTTACTACCACATTAGATAAATTTGATAAAACTATTTGAGGTTATAACTCTAAAGTTTGTATATTAATGTTCTCATATCGTTTAAGAATTATATGTTGGGTCAAATACTGGTTTTATGGAAATTATTTTTTTAATGATTCATCAATAAATTTTTTATCTAAAAATTCTTTATCTAGAAGTTCAAGAGCCTTATTATAATTATTGTCACTAATTGAAAGATTCTGAATCAGAGAGTATGCATATCCCTTTAATTTATTTTTTTAAGCAATAAAGTTTAATGGATTCATTTAAATTTTTCTGTAAATCTAAGGAACTCTTAAATTTTGAAATGAAGGTTTTATAAGCAAACTTATCAGTTTCATTGCCCTCAAAGAAACTACAATCTATAGCTCATAAGAACAGATTCACTCAAATGAGAGCAGGTATTTTTTTGAGGGGTTGCATTTTGATCCCCTTTAATTTTAATTTTACTTTAATTTTTATTTTTCTACGCATGACGAATCTGACTACACATCTCCTCATTATGAAACCAGGAATAAAGGAGTCAAGTTCGTTATCATAAATATTTTATAATATTGATCCTTTCTATTTAATATCTTTTAACAAGGACTCTAGTTCCTCTACAATTTTTTTTTACCATAAACGCATCTTTATCTTTATTATTCTTTGAAAGATATAATAACTAAAAAATGATATATAAGTACAATTGTGTATCTACATTAGCCTTACCTGAATTTGTTGGTTTCAAAGAATTTTTGCTCTTTGAATAAGATCTTGATAGCCATTAGATAACTCAGCCTTGTGGCTTTTGTAACCTAGCACTTAAAAATCTTAGTTAGGGTAAATTGATAAGTGAGTTGAAGATAAATAGAATAGAGATAGGTTGATAGTAAAAATATTTGAAAAGAAATGAAGAAATAAGACAATTTACCTCTATACCCTTTTACATTTTGATTATTAATTTTTGATTTCACAAACAAACAATTAGTTACCGCTATGAATCTCAGGAGTCCACAGTTGTAGGGTAACTTTTATTGTAATTTTTTAGTGAAATTTAGTGAAAATGAATATCACATGTAGACAAAAATATAAATTCCGCTATATAATAAATAAAAGACACTGTATATAGCTAATAGTTTTTATTTCCTAAAATAAAACTAAAATAGAAGAGTATATATGTAGAAGTATATAATAGTTTTTATACTCTCTATCTGACTAAGATAAATATCTACTTGTGCCTTGAAAGATGGAAATGACTTGAACTATTAGGCCTTAGATTTTTTATTAACTTTTTCAAGAAGGGCTTGTTTCTCTGGGTCAGATATTTTCGCTGAAATTTGGCTAGAATGACCCAAGGCCAAATGAAACCTTGAATAAAAATTGCCTACTAGTAGGCCAAATTATTTGAGGTTTGAATTTAAAAGGTTCTAGAAAGACCAAAAAAAAATTAAATTTTGAAATTGAAACTGATTAGGCCTAAGGCCTAACTTTGAAATTGAATTTTTTTGAGGAAAAAACGAAAGATAGCCTACCACCAGACCAAATTATTTGATGTGAATTTTGAAAAGGTCTAGAAGACCATAAAAAAAAAAAAAAAATTTGAGGTTGAAAATGATCTAGGCCTACTAGGCCTACGTAGCTTGAATTTTTTTTTAGGAAAACACTGAAAGGGAATGGTTAGGCAATGATGCATTGCTTCTCTAACTCTCATACCTAATTTTGAATTAAATACACTAGGATTAAGTAAACTTAGGACAAAAACGCCAATAGGCTAGTCTCGATAGGCCAATGTGGCTTCTACCGTCTCTAATATTTTCATATGTTTAAATAAGATTCTTGATGTCCTTAGATAACTCTGCCTTACTGGTTTTAGTAATCTATCACTTAAAATCTTAGTTAGGGTAAATTTGATTGGTGAGAAGGTAAAGAGAATAGAGATAGATTGATAGTAAAAATATTTGAAAAGAAATGAAGAAATTTACCTCTATACCCTTTACATTTTGATTATTAAATTTTAATTACACAAACACGACTAAATAGTACCGCTTTTGAATTAGAAGTGATTCCGCAGATATTATTTTTTAGTGAAATTTCTGGTTAATTATATTGAAGGGGACAAAAATATAAATTCCACTAAAACTAATATACTGAATATAGCTAATAGTTTCTATATCCTAAAATAAAATACTATATCCTAAAATAAAATACTAAAATGAGCAAAATAGAAGATATATATGTGAAAGTATATAATAGTTTTTATATCCTCCCACTGAAGAGTTGCAATGAAAACCATTGCAATTAAAAGAATTAAATTTTTTACAAATCAGATAAATTCCTGCGAAGGAATTCTTGACACTTGACAGCAGCCTGTCTAAGAGGTCTTTCTTTGACTGAATCGAGCGGAGCAATTTGATTTTGTTGAGAGTCAGTTGAGGTGAATTTATACCTGAAGTTGAAGGTTGAACATCTACAATAGCAGTATCACTATTACTTTGAATAACTGAATTTGAATTTGAGGGATAGATCTGTATTTTCATTGTTTTGACCATCTGAATTTGGAGAGATCACTGCTTGCTTCAGCATCAGTTTCTCCACAGGAGACAGAGTGTTTAATAGATAACTCCAATGGGTAGAGATGACAAATAGAATAGTGACAGGTTTGTCCATCTCCCTTTTTAATAACACACTCCTGATCTTTTTGACATCACCAACAATGACTTCCAGAACTCTGCCCAAAAGCCAGAAAGGTCTAGGCTTGTTAGGTGTGTGAATCAAACTATATCTTCAACCTTAATTCTGTTGGTCCACTCTGACTGATAAAGATTTCTACTTGTCTGGCGCAAATTTAATAGATAAGACTCATACCATAATTCCCTGAAAGTCTCCATAAATCTGCTTGAGTAGTTAGATTAAAGGCCAAGTCCTGCTGTGAAGATAGAAGTTGTTCCATGTGGAGGTAGAAACTTCATGGAATTTTACGTTTGAATTGGAATAAGGCTTCAAAAAAGAATTTAGAGTAATAATTTCCAAATTATTATCTGATGACCTATAGGTTAAAGGTCTTGAATTGATAACATTGGTGATATTTGAAATACTTTGTTAACAGTTGAAAGTAAGTTAAGGTTGCTTTACCTATAATTTTATAGAGACATCCTTTAACTACACATATTTTCTCTGAAACAGAACCAACCCAACTGGAAAAGAGTGGAATCTTGTAATGTTTGATGTATTTGATAAGAACATTAGAACATATATGAAGACAAAGATTCTAACAGTATATTTCCACTTTGTTTGAAATTCCTGGCATTATCTGAGTACAAATTGGACGGTATGCCATATATATTTATGAAACGTTGGAATGAAAGTAAAAAGGATTCAGTGGACATATCTGAAGGACATCAACATGAATAGCTCTGCATATTAAGGCAGGTGAAATTAACAGATACATGTTGAATTCCTTATCCTCTCTT
>JABUQX010097158.1:0-25000 GCA_015478945.1 Trachelipus rathkii | reverse complement strand
ATATATATATATATATATATATATATATATATATATATATATACGATATATATATACAATATATATATATATATATAAATTCCTAGATACAGAAAAATATAATATATATATATATATATATATATATATATATATATATATATATATATATATATATATATATATATATATATATATATTTGTATATGTAACTATATATATATATATTGAATATATATATATCTATATATATATATATATATATATATATATATATATATATATATATATATATATATATATATAAATATAATATATATATATATATATATATATATATATATATATATATAGGAATATTCTTTCAAAATGCTTCCTATATGTTTACCACCAATTGGGCATACTTTTGAAGACAAAGAGGCTACGGTTAGTGGGTGGGGTTCTTTATACTCTGAAGGGAGCTACGTAAACATTTTAAGAAACACAAATGTAAAAGTAAGTAATTCTTATTATTTCTTTAGATTAGAAAAGGAATTTATGACGGAATGGGGAAAACTGAGTGTTTGGTAAGATAAATCTAAAAATCTTCAAAATAAACTAAATAATTAATTAATCAATTAAAAAGTGACATTTTCTTTTAAATTTTGCTACTTTTGCAGTTCTATATTCTAATTCATTTTAATTTATTTTAATATTTCAATTAATTTTTTCAATATTTTCCTTTAATTTTCAATTTATTTTCCAAAAGGTTTCTTAAGTTTTCTTAACATCTATATAGGTCCTTCCTAATCCAGAATGTGATGATAAGCTTTGGCCACATTTCCTCAAGGTTGTTATGATTTGTGCTGCATCACCTGGACATGACGCATGTCATGGTGATTCAGGGGGACCTTTAATGATAAAATGGACCACGTTTAAATACGTGCAGGTAATGCAGAAAGATCCGTGAGTTTGTTAATCTGGAAAAAAACTTTAAAATATTTTTAATAACAATTGACCATATTCAAAAAAGAATCAAATATTCCAATGGATTACATAAAAGTAAAAAGATTTAGTTAGTTTTCTAAATCTAAATATTTATTTAAATTATCAAATCAGGTTGGTATAGTAAGTTTTGGCTTTGGATGTGGAAATTATTTAAAACCAGGCGTTTATACGAGAATAAGCAGATATCTTCGCTGGATCAAATATCACACAAGTGACGCCACTTATTGTCAGCATTAATTTGCATTTAATATTAAACTAAATTTTTATCAATCTTGTTTTAAATCCCAAAACAATTTTAACTGTTCAACCGTTTAGAAATTATTATCTTCCAGAAAAGAATAGCATTTCATTTTTTTAGGCCCAATTATGAAAATTAATACCTATTAATTCATTTTATATTTTTGCATATATTTCACCATGTACGGGCTGGGTCTTAATTAAAGAAGGGACTCAAAAAGAAAAACCAGATAATGACAGAGAATTCCAAGGAAAATATGTTGCTGGAAAGAAGAAAATACCACAACAAGTCAGCCTAAATATAACAATCTCCATACAAATTCAAGTAAAGATACTGCACACATTTTGGTCAGGCAACGCAGGCAACGCAACGGGTGTGAAATGAGGTAGGCTGCCTATTTTATTCACCTGTCATTGTAGTTCCAAAAGAAAATAAATAAAGTGTCAAAGTCGCATCACAGAAATAAAGATAGTGGAGTTTGAAGGAAAGGGACAGTTAATTATTTTTTCGGTTCTAGACTAATCCTTACCTAAGAAATTGATGAGACGGTGCTCCTCCAGAAGGGAAAGCAGTACTCCATACAGTGACCGATTAGACTCCAGTGAAATTGGAATAACTGTGTGAAAGAAAAGAATAAAACTTCCAGCTTCATCCAAGTAGCCTAATACTACTTATCAAATTGGGAGGTGTGTGTAAGAGTGAGAGATACGAAGAAGTTTAGTTGAGAAGTTTACAAGAATGAGACTACTACATCAGGAAATCCTAACCCGGTCAGTCAAAAATGATTCGAAACGTGAAATTAAAATGCAACTCTAGGTACGAAAGACGGAACTGGTTTGAAATAAATTGGAAAAAAAATAAATAGTTGAGCCTGCTGCATAAGAGTGAATAAAGATGGAACAGCATTTGAGAATGTAATTAACGAAAAGTAAGAACAGAGTATGGAACAAAACACAACTTGGAAAAACACCACAATTGACAGAAAGGGGAAGAAAAATCGCATCCTCAACAACTGTATATTTGGAATAATTTTATTTAAAACGAGATGAATGAAAAATGTAAAGAAAACCCAAAGGATGGTAGCAGGGACGCGTGCCTTATCCACTTTGGTGCGCTAACTTTGAGAAAGCAAGACTTTAACTATATAGTTCCCAAGAGCTAAAGATCATTGGTTATAAAGATAAGAGGACTGTTGCCAGCACAGAAGCCTCCCTTCAAACACAGAGATGATTACCATCTTGTCTGATTGCCTCTCTAATGCTTATATATGTTAGTATTCTGTACCCAATGATGTGTAATGTCAGGTTAAGAAATGACACCTGAGAAGAGAAGGATTAGGGGTGAAAATTAAAGAGTCGTCCGGGATGGAAGTAATACAATAAGGGATGTCGTGAGATTTGATTGACTAGGTCAGAAGAAGTATTAGCTACAGATCCATTAAAAAATAAAAGAGAAGGAATGAAAATTTACAGAAGTTGTTAGATATAATTTTTGAAAGAGGCCAGAAATTTTTGTTTGTCCAAGATTCCAGTAGGTCTGGCGCTATTGATTAATTAAAGTGCTCTCATTGAAGAATAATACACTGCAACAAATCCAAGATGGTTGAATATGATTTGAGAACAATGTTCAAGCATCCCTTTTACTTATTCTCTTTAACCTGAAAACCACTAGAAAAGTACAATCGAAATGAATTTTGACGAGAGAAATATTAAGTTAAAGATGAAATGAACTTGCTCATCCTATTGGTGATAACAGTTTTCACCTTTTCGGCAGTAACCGAAGTATCGGTAGGATCTTGTACGGGTACGTAGCTATTCTAATGACCAATACCTGACACTCCATTACTTCCCCAACCTCAGGTGAACCTCTGACGCAAGCAATCTTTTGCTCGGCAAACCTGACGTTGGCCAGTTAGATAGTTGCTACTATATATATATATATAATATATATATATATATATATAAGTATTATATATTATATATATAAATAATATATATATTATATAATATAATTATATTTATAATATATTATATATATTATATATATATAATATATAGGTAAATATGTTACCTGATATATATATATATAAGTAGATATACTATATATATTAAATAATATATAGTAATTATATATATATATATAATATATATTAATATATATATATATATATTATATATATATATTATATATATAGTATAATATATATATATAATATATATATATATATATAATATATATATGATAGATTATATATTGTTATATGATATATATAATATATATGATTAGTTAGAACAATTATATAATTAAGAATAATAAATGAACGATATATATGTATATAATATATATATATATATAGTATAATATAATGTATATATAATATATATTATATATATATATAATATATATATACTATATAAATATATATATATATGATTATATATATATACTATATATATAAATATATTATATATATATATAAGTTATATATATATTATATATATAGTATATATATTATATTTAATATATATATAGTATATATATATATACAGTATTATATATATATAATATATATATAGATATATATATATTATATATAATAAATATATATGATATAATATATAGAATTATATAATATATATATATATATATAATTATATATTATAGATATATATATATTATTATATTATATTATATATATATATATTATATTTAATTATAGATATGTTATATATATATATTACGTAGTAATTATTATAATTGAAAAATAAATAAATGTAAAATAGTAAGTGATATTTATATTTAATATATATATTTATATACGTATATATGTATATATATAGTATAGTATATATATAGTATATAATAATATATATATATATTATATATATATAATAATAGTATATATATAATATTTGTTGCAAATAAACGCAACAATTATTTGCATATTTGTAATTTTCCTAAGTGGGTTTGAACCCCTTAGACACGCCTTCGCTCCTCTGGGGAAGCTAAGCTTTCAGAGGAAAATGATGGGTTGCCTTTTAGCTAATCGTTGGTCAAGGAGGTACATCTTGAAGGTACATATCAAGGGTAAGGGTAAACCAACTTAGGACCATATATATATTATATAATATTAAATATATAATTATATATACTATATATTATATTATTATATAAATATATTTAATTATATATATATTTAAGAATATGAATTTCTTGTAAAATATTTTTGGAAATTTATATCCAAATTTTTGATTACTTTAATAATGTAATCGTCCTATTGATAACTATTGGATAAATTCCTAAATTTAAACATAGTGGACTAGAAGATTTCCAACTATCACAAATAATTTTCAAATTAAAACACTTTCTACTTCAAAATGAAAACCTTTGTGCAACTGCAAGCTTTCTTCTCTATGTGGAGAGACTTCTTTAGAGTGGTCAAGCAATCAACGAGAATCAAAGATCGAGAGTTTCAGACTGTCGTAAAGTTTTGATAGTTGGTTGTTTTTTCCAATATTTTTTATAAAAGTATGTGTCCTTCATTACATTTCAACAGTATCAAATCTATTCTAGTTTTACCTGCTGTTTCTAAATTTTCCCAATTCTTATGACAGAAATATTGCGATGTTGTTTTAAGATCGGTATCAGTAAATGTAAAATTTTATTTATGTTTTTATAGAATGATTGTGGTTGGTTCTATGGAATGTTTTTGTTGATTTATATTATTTCTAAGATTATTATTTGCTGATATGACCTTCGGGAAAAATCATTTGTTGGACCAGAAACTAAGTTAATTGCAATCCTTGAAGGTATGGATATAGGCCTTCTATTGAAATCAGTCTTATGATTTTTTTGGGGAAACTTTTTTTAAAGGAAAGTATTTGATTATGATAAAGTAAATATTCTTTAGTAAAGGTAGTTCAGCGAACCTGTGGGGTCGGCTATGGGTAAGTAATTATCTTCGGTTTGGCGGGGTTATATTATTGAGTAAAATTTAGCCGTTTGGCTTTTTAGAGTTGTAATTTGTGTTGTTATGAAATTTTTCGAAAAATATTTTTTTTAGGGGAAAATTATTTTCAAAAAGACGTGCTATACAATTATCAAATAGTGCAGAAACTTAGTCGGATCCGGGGCCGAAGCCGAAGTCACGCCGCAGCGACCGGAGCCGGAGCCGGAGCCTGGGTATGAATTTTTCAAAATATATTTTAGGTAAAATTTTATGAATAACAAGACGTGCTGAACATTCAAATAGTGCAGAATCCTTAGTCGGATCCGAGTATCCGGATCCGGAGTCTAAGCGGAGCCGAAGTCGTGAGCGGATCGGAAGTGAGTCAGAGCCGAGCCGGGCCGAAAGTATGAATTTTTCGAAAATAATTTATTTGGTGAAAAAATTATTGCAAGAACGGGACAATTTCCAATAGTGCAGAAAACTTAGTCTGATCCGGAGAGGAAATCGGAGCCGGAGTCAGGCCGAGTCCGGAGCCGGAGCCGGGCCGAATCCTGTGTGCGGACCTGGTATTGATTTTTTTTCGGAAATATTTTTTTTTAGGTGAAAAAATTTATTGAAAAAGTGCTGAACAATGTTCAAATAGTGCAGATCCTTGGTCGGATCTGGATCCGGAGTCGAAGCGGAGCCGGAGCCGAGCCGGAGCCGGGAGGCCGGAGCTGGAGTTTGAAATTTTTCCGAAAAATAATTTTTTTTGATGAGAAAATTTTTTGCAGAAGACGGCTAAAACAATTTTCAAATAGATGCAGAATCCCAGCGGAATCCGGCCAAGACTTGGTCGGAGCCGGAGTCGAAGTCAAAGCTCGTGTCGGAGCAGGGTGTCGGAGCCGAGCCAGGTATGAATTTTTTTTGAAAAATATTTTTTATAGGTGAAAAACTTATTGCTAGATGACGTGCTGAACAATCATCAAATAGTGCAGAAACATTAGTCGGATCCGGAGCCGGAGCCAGATCCGGATCCTGGGTATGAATTTTTTTCAGAAAAATCGCATTTTTTAGGTCAAAATTTTGCTAAGGCATTCGATGTGAAATTCGCCGATAAGGAAAACAAATTAGACTCGTGTGGTCAGAGGGAGCCGACCGGAGCGGAGGCCGGAGCTGGACTGAGTATGATATTTTTGAAAAATGAATTAATTGGGTGAAAATTTATTGCAAGAAGACGTCTAACCATATCAAATAGTGTAGAAACCTTACTCGGATCCGGAGCGAGCCGAAGCCGATGTCAGAGCCGGATCCGGATCTGAAATCTGGGTATGAATTTTTTTCTGGAAATATTTTTTAGGTGAAAAATTTATTGCCAGAAGACGTTCTGAACAATTTCCAAATAGTGCAGAAATCCTTGTCAGATCCGGAGTCGAGCGGTATTCAATGTCGAGCCTGAGCCGAGCCGGAGCCAAACCAGAGTATGAAATGTTTTCGAAATTTTTTTTTTAGGTGGTAAAATATTGCCAGAAAAAACGATGGGAAAATTATTCTAAATAGTGCAGAAGCTTAATCGAGAGCGAAGTCGAAGCGAAGGCCGAAGCCGAAGCCAAAGCCAAAGCCAAAGCCAAAGCCAAAGCCAAAGCCAAAGCCAAAGCCTAAGCCTAAGCCTAAGCCTAAGCCTAAGCCTAAGCCTAAGCCTAAAGCCTAAGCCTAGTCCAGGAGCGGGTCGGAGTCGGAGCCGGATTCGGTCGCGTGTTTATTGTTTCAGAAATTATTTTAAGTGAAAATTTATGTCAGAAGACGTGCGAACAATTAAAATAGTGCCAGAATCCTTATCGACCGGGAGTTGAGCAGGACCGGACCGGAGCGCGGAGCCGGAGCGGACCGGAGCCGTGAACCAGAACCAGAGTATGAAATTTTTTCGAAAATATTTTTTTAGGTGAAAAATTTATTCCAGAAAACGTCTGAATAATTATCAAATAGTGCAGAAGCCTTAATCAGATCCGGAGCCGAAGCCGAAGTCAGTGCCGGATCCGGATTCGGATCCTGGGTATGAATTTTTCAAAAATTATTTTTTAAGGGAAAATTTATTGCAGAAGACGTGCTGACAATTTTCAAATGTGCAGAATCTTAGTCGGATCCGTATCGAGTCGGAATCCTGAGTCGGATCGGAGCGGAGCGGAGCCGGAGCATGATAATTTTTTGAAAATAATATTATGAGTGAAAAAATTTATTGCAAGAAACATGTAAACACAAATAGTTAGAAACCTTAGTGATCCGGAGCTCGAACCCAAGTCAGAGCCGGCAGCCGGATGTCAGGCGTATTAATTTTTCCGGGAAATATTTTTACTATAAATTTTATTGCCAGAAGTCGTGCTAACCAATTTTCAAATAGTGCAGATCCTTTGTCGGATCCGGATCTGGATCCGGAGTCCAGATCCGGATTCGGAGTCAGACGCGGGAGCCGAAGCGGGTATTAATTTTTTTTTGAAAAATAATATTTGTTTGTAAAATATCAAGAAGAGGTGCTGAACAATTATCAAATAGTTGCAGAAACTTTAGTCGGTTTCGATATCGAAGCGAAGTCAGAGCCGGTTGCCGTGCCGGTGCCGGTGCCGGAGGCCGGACCCGGTGCCGGTGCCGGAAAGTTTTTTGTCGGCAAGTATTTTTTTAGGTGAAAAGATTTAGTCAGAAAACGTTGCTGAACAATTTTCAATAGTGAAAAACCTTTAGATATAGCGGACCGGACGCCGAGTCGGAGCCTGAGCCGGAGCCGTGTCGGATAATGGATAGACATTTTTTAAGACATATTTTTTATGGTAAAAATATATTGTCAAATTTCTGAACATATTTCAAATAGTCCAGAACCTTAGTCGGATCCGAGCTAAAGTCGAAGTCGAGCCAGAGTGAGCCAGGCCAAGCGGCAGCGGATCCTGGTATGAATTTTTTCAAAATATTTTTGGAGGTGAAAAAATTTAATGTATAAGAACTGCTGAACAATTTTCAAATAGTACAGAAACTGCTTAGTAAGATCGGAGCCTGAAGCGCGGAGTCGAACCGGATCCTCGTAATGAATTTTTCAATAACATTTTTTAGCGTGAAATTTATGCAAGAAGACGTGCTGAATAATTACAATAGGGCAGAATCCTTAATGTCGGATCGACCTTGAATCGGAGCCGAGCCGGATCTTTGGTATGATTTTTCAGGAAATATTTTTTTAGGTGAAAAATTATATTGTCAGACGTACTGAACAATTTTTCAAAATAGTACAGAACACTTAATCGGATCCGATTCGAGTCGGAGCTGGAGTTCGCGCAGGTCAAGTCGAGCGAGCCGGAGCCGGAGCGCGGAACCGTAGCCGGAGCCGGAGCCGGACCAGAGCAGGAGCAATTTTCGGAAAAAGTATTTTTTAGGTGGAAAATTTATTGCAAGAAGACGTGAACAATATTCATATAGTGCAGAAACCTAGCGTGATCGCGGCAGAGCCAGAGCGGAGCCGGAGCGGAGCCTGATCTTGGGTATGATTTGTTTCAGAAATGATTTTTATGTGAGAGATATATTGTCAGGATAGACTGCTGATCTATTTTTCAAATATGCAGAATGACTTGGTCGGATCCGGGTCAGAGAGAGTCGGAGCTGGTAATCGGAGCCGGTATGAATTTTTTGAAGAAATATTTTTTATTAAATTTATACCAGAAGACCTGAAGCAATTTTAAAATGAGGCAGAACCTAGTCAAAGCCAAGTCGGGTCGGAGCGGGGCAGGAGCAGATTTTGGGTATATATTTTTTTCAAGAGAATATTTTTTAGGTGAAAATATATTACCGATGTAGTAATTAAAATTTCAAATATTTTGAAACCACTCCCAATATGCAAATATTTCTGATATTAATTATTTACGTTTGCGTGGAAATATATATATATATATAATATAAGTATATATTATAGTTATATTATTATATAATATATATATATATATAGTATATATTATATAATATTATAAATATATATATAATTATATACCTAGTCTATAAATAGAACATCTTCAGGGAGGAGAGCGGGAAATTTTTGACGCCAGGACTCGACATCGACAACAGCGTTCCCGTTAGACAATGTACGGAAGCTCTACCACTAGTTCGATCTCCTCCCTAGAAAAAGAAGCATCTCGAACAGTTTTACTAATCTCGTGCTTCATACCACTGACTTTGTAAAACTTCATACTTATATAAATCACAGGTGGGGATTTTGACAGGAATTTGGGCTACTAAAATTATGAAAAAGCCATAAATTAAATTTGCCAATAAAATTTTGTAATATATGGTAAATTATTATTGAAGGAATTGCAGTAAATAAAGAAATTCAGTATTATGAGTAAAATAACCTTTTCCAATATTTAACAATTAAAGTAAGATTTGTTGCCAGGAAAGAAAAAATGAAGTTTCTGCAAGACGTAAATTGTTGTAATATTCGTTCAGTTTGAAATAAATGTAATAGTATTAATCTCATTTTTTTTTAAAGTGAAGATGTTTATTAAATAGTGTAATACATTTAGATACGTAATAACGAAGAAATTACTGATTACATTTTTTTTTACCAAACAATGGGGTTTTTGAGGAATGGGGTTTTCATGAGGAAGGTGAGCTGGAGGATGATGTTCGTCCGCAAATGTATAACTGTGAATGAAAAAAATTCGAGTGTGCCGCTATGTTTTATTCCTTGTTATTAGTGCTAATTTCCGGTTTATTATCCTCTATAAATATAGACATAAAAAATATGTAATTGTTATATAACTTTCTTTATATTGTCACCAGAATAATATATTATTTCGTTTTACGTACAAATTTATGCGAGTCCCTAGAGAAAGTGTTGACTAATGTATAAATGTTTTCTAATTAATAATATCAGCTGCTGTCACAATACTATTGATTTAATGTTAAAGCTAGTGTATGGGATTCACATATTAACCTAATAAACAAATTTTGAGTAAATTTAATATGTTAGGAATAATTAATTAGTGATATATATAGTTTATCAGTTAAATAATAATTAAATACAGATAATAAACTTCGTGGTTAGATAAATTAAAGTAATTGAAATTTAGATGTATAATGCAGATTTGGGATAAAGAAAGTCAATAAGATAAATAATCCGTTATATAAATTTTCAATAGTGGCATGTGGATATAGCAGGTAAATAATAGTATATAAAGATTTCGGGTGTAAATAATATAAATAAGGTCATAGGTACCCAATAGATAGGGGAAATACCTCTGAATATAGTATGAGTAGAAAGCCATTAGTATTTAGTATTTAAAAAGGAGAGTAAGAGATATAGGACCGGTGTAAACCATAACCCAACCCTAAAAAGTGAATTTAGATGAGTTTTGAGGATATATATGATACATAGGTAAAAGTAATTGGTAATGTGAAACCATATACTTTTAACCAGGGAATATAACAGTAAAAGAGAATATTACACAACAGGTAACTGGAAAGAGACAAGCCTGCAAACTTCGAATAATAATATCACATTTATTGAGTGCAATAGTAGCATATATAAGGATGGTATTTACCTAAATAAGTATAATATTATGGGTAATATTTATTGTAATCAATATGAAGATAGTAGTGTGACGATTATATATATATAAAACATATATTTAATTATATATATATATATATATATAAGATAATGATATATATATATATAGTAATGATTAATATGTATGACTATATATTATATATGCCTTTCTAGTTATTTTAATAAATATTAGAAGGTAATAAAATCGAGTTCAAAATAGTCATACCCTTTAGTCGACTTTATTCAAAAGGTGAATATAAATGGAGTCCTCTTCCAGCCCCAGACTAGAGAGTAGTAAAAACTTACTATGAAAAGCGAATGAATACTGGTGTTTTAACTGTTAAGTGGTTTTATTACCAATTTCATTCTGTAAAAAAACCAACGTTTGTAACCTGTTCCACCATCGAGTTATAATATTGTTGTAGTGAGGTTTGTAACGTACTTGTTCTATAACTGTTTTAAATTTGATTACGAATTGTCGATTTACAACTGGAACTTAAAAGAAAACATTTCCAGATATTCTTTCAATGCCTCCAATGACCAACCTTGATTTAACGGATTATCGGTTTGATTGTACTTTCTTTTCCCAAATTCGCTTTCATCTATTTCGATTACTTTATTTTCACCACCGAGTTTTTCTGTACTATTTATTACTGAAACTTCACATATTTCTCTACAATAATTATACCAATTTGTTATGGTATGTGAACCTAACACTAGCTTAACTATCGTTTGTGCTACCACAAATTATTTCCATTAATTTGAGGAAAAAAAAATTATACTTTGCTCACTAATTTCTCGACTCGCAAATTGCGAAAACGACAAAAAAGAAAGCTTTTTAGCAATTAAGAAGGTTTAAACAAAATTTACTTTTAGTCTAGAATCTAAAATAAAAATAACCACCATTTACGTATATTACACATTTTCTTAAACATTTCCTGCATTTTTTCTCCCTTTCTTATAACCCTAGTGTATTTGTAAAAAAAAAAAAAAAAAATCAAGTGAATTCTTGTTTATTACGTATTTAATGTATTAGCTAATTAAAAACCATCTCTACTTTCACTGTAAAAAAAAAATTGAGTATTAATACTAAATTTACATTTATTTCAACGTAAACCGAATATTTTACAAACATTTACGCTCTGGCAACGGACAAACGTCATTTGCATTTTTCTTTCCCTGCAACAAGAATCTTGACCTTAAAATTGTGTAAATAATATGGAAAGGTCATTTTTACTTTCCAAATATACTTAAGAAAATCTCGGGTGTTCAAATGTGTTAAGATTTAAATAGATTGTTTTGAACTGGTTATTGCAAATTTGATAAAGTAGATATATCATTATAGAAAGAAGCCATGGTAGCCCAGCAGAGTGTTTTAAAAACCACCCACCTGATCGATTTAATATAAGTTTAATCGAGGTTTTTTTCAAAGCAGTGGGTATCGAAAGGCACGAGATTTGTAAGAAACTGTTCCGAGAATGTCTTTCTTTTTCTAGGGACGGAGGATCGAAAAAGCTAGTGTAGAGCGCCTCCTGGGCATTTGATTCTAACGGCGACGCCTGTTGTCGAGTGTTCGAGTCCTGGCGTGAATTTTTTTTGTCGCAGCCTGCTCCTTCCCTTGAAGATGTCTATTTTGTAGTAGACTAGAATATATATATATAATATAGTATATAGTATATATATATATATATATATAATAGCTATATTATATATATAGTATATATATATATATATATATTAGTATTATATATATTTATATATATATATATATTTCGCCACACAAAACGGTAAATAATTTTTTTTGTATTCTCAAAACTTCCCAAACTCCGTCTTAAAGGTTTCAACATTTTTGAAAATTTGAATTAGCACTTCTTTGGTAATATATTTTCGACCTAAAAATATTTCTTGGAAAAAGGAATTGTATACCCAGAAATCGGCTGACTCCTGGCTCCAGGCTCCGACCCCGACTCTGCATTTGACTAGGGTTTCTGCCCACTTTATTTTAAAATATGTGTTCAGCACGTCTTCTGGGTATTAAATTTTTTCAGAATAAAAAATATTTTTCTTCAAAAAGATTGTTCATACTCACGGCTCCGCATTCCAGCTCCGACGTCTCTCATGACTCCGGATCCCACTCCGACCAAGTATTCTGCAGTTATTGAAACGTTGATCAAGCACGTCTTTCGACAAGTATAGTTTTCACATAAAAAAATAATTTCCGTGGAAAAAATTTCGATACCCAAGGCATTCAGCTCCGAGCTCCGGCTCCGACCTTGGATCCGGATACGGACTAAGTTTCTCTGCACTATATGAAAATTGTTTAACACGTCTTTCTGGCCAATAAATTTTTCAGCTAAAAAATATTTTTCGAAAAATTCATACTATCTCCGGGGCTCCGGCTCCGGCTACGGCTCCGGCTCCGGCTCCGCCTCGCAACTCCTTTACTTTAGAGTAAAAAAGCCAGCTCCGACTACGAAGTCCGGAAGTCCGGACTAAGTGTTCTGTACTATTTGAAAATTGTTGTAAAATTGTTTTCATTCTGTATACAGCACTTCTTCTGGCAATGAATTTTTCACCTATAAAAAATATTTCCTGAAAAAAATTCATTACCAAAAGATTCACGGAGCTCCGGCTCCCCGACTTCAGGTCCGAGATCCGATTAAGGGGATTCTGCCCATATTTTGTAAATTATTCAGCACGACTTCTTCTTGCAATAAATTTTCACCTAAAAAATCGTTTATTGCAAAAAATTCATTACGAGGAATTCCGGTTCCGTACTTCCGGCTCTTCGGTCCGGAGAAGTTCTTACTAAGCGTTTCTGTAACTATTTGAAATGTTCAGCACGAGTTTTCTGACATTAAATTTTCACCTGTTTAAAAAATAATTCTTGAAAAAAATTTCATACCCAGGATCCTGCTCCCAGCTTTGGCTCTGGCCTCCAGCTCTGGCTCCAACTCGACTTTAGCTCCGGATCCGACTAAGTTTCTGTTCTATTTGAAAATTGTTATAACAAGTAAACAATTAGGTTTATTTTTCCCCTAAAAAAAATATTTGCTTAAAAAAATAAATCCTATTATCCGGCTCGGGCTCCGGCTCAGGCTCCGAAACCTCGGGCCTCGGCTCGGCTCCGACTAAGGATTTTTGCACTATTTGAAAAATGTTGTTTCAGCACGTTTTTGCTGAGCTAAGATTTTTGTTTCACCTTAATAAAAATCATTTGCCCCGGAAAAAAAAGAAATTATACAGCTCCGCTCCGCTCCGGCCTCCGCACGGCCACGCGGGCACCGGCACCGTTCTTCTGGAACTTCGGGCTTTCGATATCGGGAAACGACTAAGGTTTCGGGCACTTATCTTGATAATTGTTGTTTCAGCACCTCTTCTTGTAATTAAATTTTTCACCCAAAAATAAATTTATTTTTTTCAAAAAAAAAGATGATTAGTACTCCGCGCTTCGGCTTCCGCCTGACTCGAATCCGGAATCCTGACTTCGGATCAGATCGGATCCGAAAAGGATTCTGCACTATTTTGAAATTGTTCAGCAAAAATTTGTGGACTATGAATTTTTCACCTAAAAATATTTCCCGGAAAAAAGTAATACCCTGGATACGGAATCCGGGCTTGCGGCTCGACTTGGGCTTTCGGCTCCGATCAGCTAAGGTTTCTGGCACGTATTTGATGAACTGGTACTTAAGCATGTCTTCTGTCAATAAATTTTTCACTTAAATATATTATTTTTCAAAAAAAATTTCATCGACGGTTTAGACAAGAGATCATGTTTTGTTCCGATCCGGAGCGGAAATCGACTAAGGATTCTGCCACTAATTTGAAAAATTGTTCAGCACGTCTTCTCTCAGCAAATAAAGTTTTCCCTTAAAAAAAATAATTGGAAAAAAAAAAATTCATACCCAGGGTCCGGATCCGGATCCGGTTTTGACTTCGGCTTCGGCTCCGGATTCTGATTAAGGCTTTCTGCACTATTTGATAATTATTCAGCACGTTTTTCTGGCAATAAATTTGTTCACCTAAAAAAAGTATTATTTTTCGAAAAAATTTCATACTCTGGTTCTGGCTATTCCGGGCTCCGGCTCCGGCTCCGGCTCCGGGCTTCCGCGCTCCGGCTCGCGATGCGCTCAGCCAACTCCCGGAATCTGACTTAAAGGATTCTGGCACTATTTTTAAAATTATTCAGCACGTCTTCGGACAAATAAAATTTTTCACTTTAAAAAATAATTTCTGAAAAAAAATTCATACCCAGTGATCCCGAATCCGGCTCCGACTCCGACTCCGGACTCTGGCTTAGGCTTAGGCTTAGGCTTAGGCTTAGGCTTAGGCTTGATAGGCTTAGGCTTAGGGCTGTAGGCATTAGGCTTGTGGGCTTTGGCTTTAGCTTGGCTTTGGCTTGGCCCTTTTTTGCTTTGGCTTCGGCTTCGGGCCTTCGGCTGTCGACTTTCGGCTTTCGATTAAGGCCTTCGTGCCACGTATTTTGATAATTTTTTCCGCACGTTATTTTTTTCTGGCAATAAATTTTTCACCAAAAAAAAAATTTTGCGTAAAAAAAATTTTCATACTCTGGTTTCGTGGCGCTCCGCGCTCCGATCCGGCCTCCGGCTCAGTTCTCCGACAGTGACATGCCGCATTCGACTCCGGGATCTATCTGACCAAGGATTTCGGCACTATTTGGGGAAATTGTTTTCAGAACGTTCTTTCTGGCAATAAATTTCAACCTATAAAAAAACTATTTGAGACGAAAAAAAAAAAATTCATACCCAGATTTCAGATCCAGCCGGATTCCGGCTCTGACATAGCGCTTCGGCTCGCTCCGGATTCCGGTAGTAAAGGGTTTTCTACACTAGGTTGATAATGGTTCAGCAGTCTTCTTTGCAATAATAAAATTTTTTCACGCCCAATAATTAATTTTTCAAAAAATATTTTACAAATATCCCGGCTCCGGCTCTCGGCTCCGGCTCCGGCTCCGGCTCTCTGACTCGCAGATCCGACTAAGGATTCTGCGATATTTGAAAATTGATATTTTTCTTCCGTCTTCCGAGAATAAATTTTGACCTTAAAAGATGTTTTCTGAAAAAAAAAATTCATACCCAGGATCCGGAATCTGCTCGCGGCCCTCCGGTATCCGTACTAATGTTTTACTGCTAGATTTTACAATTGTTTAGAACATTCTAACAATAGTTTTTTCACCTATAAAAAATATGTTTTGCAAAATACACACATACGTTTTGGCTCCGTCCGACACCGGCTCCGACACCGGGCTTTGACTTCGACTCCGCTCCGACTCCAGATCTGGCTCGGATGTCGACTAGGGATTCTGCCATTATTGAAAATTGTTAGGCCCGTCTTTCTGAGGCCAAAAAATTTTTCATTCAAAAAAATATTGTTTTTTTCTGGAAAAATTTCAACTCCAGCTCCGGCTTCCGGCTCCGGCTGCCCGGCCCCGGCTTGCCGCTTCGACTCCGGGAATCCGGGAGTCCGACCAAGGATTCTGCACTATTTGAAATTGTTCAGCACTTCTATTCTTTGACAATAAGATTTTTATTTTTGTATTCAATGTCCGAAAGAAAAAAATAAAATCGATGACACAGGGTCCGGGCCTGCCGGCTCCGGCTCCGCTCCGTCCGGCTCGCGCGCTCCGGCTCTGACTCCGGCTCCCGCTTTCCTCTCCGGATCCGACTAAGTTTTCTGCACTATTTAGATGAATTGTTCAGCACATCTCTATCTTGCAATATAGGTTTTTTTTTCACCCAAAAAAAGAATTAGTTTTTTCGAAAAGAATATTCATACTCGGCTCCGGCTGCCTGGCTCTGACTCCAGCTCCGCTCCGCTCCGACTTCGGCTCCGCTTAGTCTCCGGATCCGGTATCCGAGATCCGACTGAAGGATATCTGCACTAATTTGAAATATTGTTATGCACGCCTTCGGACAATAAAAGTTATAACCGTAAAAATATATTTTTCTGTTTCAAAATTCGATACCCAGGTCTTCCCGGGCCGCTCCGGCTCCGGGCCTCCGGCTTCTGACTTTCGGCTTGCGGCTCCGGAATCCGACTAAGGTTCTGCACTATTTGATAATTGTATAGCACGTCTTCTGACAATAAATTTTTCACCTAAAAAAAATATTTTTCGAAAAAATTTCAAACCAACACCATAATTACAACTCTAAAAAAGCCAAACGTAAATTTTACTCAATAAATAATAACCCGCCCAAACCCCGAAGATATTACTTACCCATGCCCGCACCCCCACAGGTTCGCTGAAACACCTTTTACCTAAGAATATTTACTTTACATAATCAAATACTTTCCCTTTAAAAAAAAAGTTTTCTCCCAAAAAAATCATAAAACCAATGATTCATAGAATGCCATGAGTATTTGCCATTACCTTGCAATGGAAAATTATTATTTTGGCAAGGATTGCAATTTAACTTATTTTGGTCAAACAAATGATTTTTCCCGAAGGTCATATCAGCACAAATATGATCTTAGGATCAATAATATAAATTCGGCCCTCACTTTCCATAGAACCATCCACAATCATTCTATAAAAAACATAAATAAAATCTTTACCACTTCTGATACCGAATCTGAGAAAACAATCGAAAATCCATTTTGGTAAAATTTTTGTTAAAAACTGAAGAATTTTGTTATAAGAAAGACAGCTAATTAAATCTTAAGACACATCTTAAGTTATATCCAATGTAATGACGGTCACATTATTTTTATAAAAAAATATTGGAAGAAAAATATTCAAACTGTCAAAAATTTACAGCGCATTGGAGTTTCTAATTTAAATATCTCTGAATATTTCAACGATGGGAAGAGAGGGACTACTTAATTAGAGAAGGGAAAGCTTTGTTCTAATAGAAACAGTTATTTATTTATTTGTTTTTAAAATTTAAAAACAATTTTGTGGATAATAGATTTGTTCGATAGATATTAGTTGAAAAAAATTTGGGGTACCATTGGTGTTTAAAATTTGAGGATGAATAAAAATGTTTTTTTAAAAACTGCTAGCGGATAAATTTATTAAGTAAACCCAAAAAATAAGGGGCAGAAAAATTTCCATAGAATTATTTTACAAAAAAAGTGCAGTATTTCACTTAAATATATATATATTTATAATATATGATATATATATATATGATAGTATATATATATATATATATATATATATAGATATTATATATATTTTTATTAAGTATATATATATAGTATATATATATATAATGGTCCTAAGTGGGTTTGAAGCCCTTACCCTTTGAGGTTTGGTACCCCCCAAAGAGTGTTACCCTCTTGACCAAAACGATTAGCTAGCTCTTAAAAGGAAACCCATCATTTTACCTCTGGAAGCTTAGCTTCCCAAGAGAGTGAGGCGTGGTTAAGGCCTTCAAACCCACTAAGGACCATTACAAATAGGCAAATTAATTGTTGGCTCGTTATTGCACAAATACTATATTATCTATAATATATACTATATTATATAGTAGAATATATATATATATATATATAGTATATTTATATATAGTATATATACTATATTATATATATATATAGTAGATATATTATAGGTATATATATTATAGTATATTATATATATTATATAGTTTACATTTATTTTATTTAATTTAATTAAATGTTATTACGTAATAATATATATATATATATAATAGTATATATATATATATATAGTATATAGGGCCAATAATAATTAATAGTTAATATATATTATAGTATAGTATAATATATATAGTATTATATTATATATATGATATATATATATTTAATATTATAGTTATATATATAGTGTATATATAGATATAATATTATAGTATAGTATACTATATATATATATATAGTAGTATATATATAATCGTGTATATATATATGATATTATATAGTATATATATATAGTATATATATATAGTTATATATATATATATATATATATATGTATATATATATATATGTATTATATAATATAAATTATATAATATATATATATATATATATACTATATTGTATATAGTATATTGTATATATAATACTGTGTAGGATATATAATTATATATAGGTAATATATATATATATATATATGATATATATAATATAGTATAATTAATTTTAAATATATATAGTACATTGTATTTATTTTTAATATATAAAAGCTAAAAAATATATTAGTATATATATTATATACTATATAAGTATATATATTAGTATTATATTATATAGTATATATATATATATAGTATATATATAGTATATAGTATAATATATATATATATTGATATATATGATATATAATAGTATATAAGTATATTATAAATATATATAGTATATAGTATATATTAGTATAATATATATAATAGATATATATATTATATATATATATATATATAGTATGACTGTATGTATAATATTATTGTAATATATAGAAGTAGTTATAGTATATTAGTATATATATATAGTTATATATATTAAATATATATAGTATAGGTATAGTTAGTATATGAGATAGTATATAGTATATATATATATATATAGTATATATAGTAGTATATATATGATATATATTGTATAGGTATGATATAAGATATATATTATACTATTGATAGTGTAGCACTATCTAACTGTGCCAAACGTCAGGCTTTTGCCGCGGCCGAGCAAAAGAGTTGCTTGCGTCCAGAGTTCACCTGAGGTGTTGGGGGGGAATAAATGAGTGTCATGTTATTGGTCATCTTATTTGAGAATAGCCTTACGTACCCGTACAAGATTGCCTACGATACTTCCGGTTACTGCGAAAAGGTGAAAAAACTGTTATCACACAATAGGGGATGAGCAAGTCATTTCATCTTTATTAACTTAATAATGTGTGTCTCTCCGCAGTCAAAATTGCATTTCGATTTGTACTTTTCTAGGGTTTTCAGGCATAGTTAATTTAAAAGAGAATAAGTAAAAGGATGCTTGAACCATTGTTCTCAAATATCATTATATCAACCATCTTGGATTGTTGCAGTGGTGTTTATTATTTCTTCAAATGCAGAGAGCACTTTAATTAGGTCAATAGCCACAGACCTACTGGAATCTTGGGACAAACAAAAAATTTTCTGGCCTCTTTCAAAAATTATAATCTAACGAACTTCTGTAAATTTTCATTGCCTTCTCTTTATTTTTTGTAATGGGATCTGTAGTTTTAATCTTCTTGCTGGAAACCTAAGTCAATCAAATGCTCAGCTACTCCCTTATTGTTATTACTTCCATCCCGGACGACTCTTTAATTTTCACCCCTAATCCTTCTCTTCTCAGGTGTCATTTCTTAACCTGACATTACACATCATTGGGTACAGAATACTAACATATATAAGCATTAGAGAGGCAATCAGACAAGATGGTAATCATCTCTGTGTTTGAAGGGAGGCTTCTGTGCTGGCAACAGTCCTCTTATCTTTATAACCAATGATCTTTAGCTCTTGGGAACTATATAGTTAAAGTCTTGCTTTCTCAAAGTTAGCGCACCAAAGTGGATAAGGCACGCGTCCCTGCTACCATCCTTTGGGTTTTCTTTACATTTTTCATTCATCTCGTTTTAAATAAAATTATTTCAAATATACAGTTGTTGAGGATGCGATTTTTCTTCCAATTTCTGTCAATTGTGGTGTTTTTCCAAGTTGTGTTTTGTTCCATACTCTGTTCTTACTTTTCGTTAATTACATTCTCAAATGCTGTTCCATCTTTATTCACTCTTATGCAGCTAGCTCAACTATTTATTTTTTTCCAATTTATTTCAAACCAGTTCCGTCTTTCGTACCTAGAGTTGCATTTTAATTTCACGTTTCGAATCATTTTTGACTGACCGGGTTAGGATTTCCTGATGTAGTAGTCTCATTCTTGTAAACTTCTCAACTAAACTTCTTCGTATCTCTCACTCTTACACACACCTCCCAATTTGATAAGTAGTATTAGGCTACTTGGATGAAGCTGGAAGTTTTGTTCTTTTCTTTCACACAGTTATTCCAATTACACTGGAGTCTAATCAGTCACTGTATGGAGTACTGCTTTCCCTTCTGGAGGAGCACCATCTCATCAATTTCTTAGGTAAGGATTAGTCTAGAACCGAAAAAATAATTAACTGTCCCTTTCCTTCAAACTCCACTGTCTTTATTTCTGTGATGCGACTTTGACACTTTATTTATTTTCTTTTGGAACTACAATGAAAGGTGATTAAAATAGGCAGCCTACCTCATTTCACACCCGTTGCGTTGCCTGCGTTGCCTGACCAAAATGTGTGCAGTATCTTTACTTGAATTTGTATGGAGATTGTTATATTTAGGCTGACTTGTTGTGGTATTTTCTTCTTTCCAGCAACATATTTTCCTTGGAATTCTCTGTCATTATCTGGTTTTTCTTTTTGAGTCCCTTCTTTAATTAAGACCCAGCCCGTACATGGTGAAATATATGCAAAAATATAAAATGAATTAATAGGTATTAATTTTCATAATTGGGCCTAAAAAAATGAAATGCTATTCTTTTCTGGAAGATAATAATTTCTAAACGGTTGAACAGTTAAAATTGTTTTGGGATTTAAAACAAGATTGATAAAAATTTAGTTTAATATTAAATGCAAATTAATGCTGACAATAAGTGGCGTCACTTGTGTGATATTTGATCCAGCGAAGATATCTGCTTATTCTCGTATAAACGCCTGGTTTTAAATAATTTCCACATCCAAAGCCAAAACTTACTATACCAACCTGATTTGATAATTTAAATAAATATTTAGATTTAGAAAACTAGCTAAATCTTTTTACTTTTATGTAATCCATTGGAATATTTGATTCTTTTTTGAATATGGTCAATTGTTATTAAAAATATGTTTAAAGTTTTTTTTCCAGGATAGTTAACAAACACTCTCGTATCTTTCTGCATTACCTGCACGTATTTAAACGTGGTCCATTTCGTCATTAAAGGTCCCCCTGAATCACCATGACATGCGTCATGTCCAGGTGATGCCAGCACAAATCATAACAAGCCATTGAGGGAAAATGTTGGCCAAAGCTGATTATTCATAACATTCTGGGGATATGAGATAGTACTAAGTTTGACCTTTTTGTATGAAGTTCTGCCTAATACTCTCCGAGTGCTTGTATTTTCAGTCATGTCAGAACCTTTCGTTTAAGAAAAAAACTTAAGAAAACGTTTTGGAAAATAAATTGGAGAAAATCTCATAAGAATCACAAGCCTCATCAGGAGACAAAATTAATTTCATATATATAAAATAAATAAAATGAATTAGAAGTGGTTTGGAGCGTCTCTCTCAGCATACGAGGGCAAAGAAGTGGGCCAAAATATTTCTATATTACACGTAGAATATAGACCAGATCATATTTTTAAGTTGTATTAATTAAATTAGAGTTACACCTATTACGGAGGTTTGGTATATTGTGAATAATTATTCTAGAGTTACTCGCTATATCATGTGAGTAGACGCACCACACAGAGTATATCTCAGTGAGTACTCCGTTCCCCTGGACATGCATGCACCTCATAAATCCCTTATGTTTCTTTACAAGACTCCCCTTAATCGATGAAACATAATTTCAGAAGACGTCATATCTTATTTTTATATACATTTGTGAGTTTCTTAAAAATGTTTACAGTTAGCTCTCATTCTCATGAAGTTTAATATGTAAGCAACTATCACCATCCATCATAACTCGATAGCCTCTTTGTCTTCAAAATATATGCCCCAATTGGGGTAAACATATAGGAAGCATATTGAAAGAATATTGAGTTAATTCCATATATAATATATATTATATATATATATATAGTATAGTATATGTTATATATATTATATAGTATTATATATATATATATATGATATAGATATATAGTATATATTATATATATATATATATTATTATTATGATATATTAATATATATATAATATTATATTATATATATAGGTATATATATATATTATATATTATATATTATATATATATATTATATTATATTATATATATATATATATTAATATATATTTATATATTATATATTATATATATAGAATATATATGATAGTGAACTATATATATATATATATATATATACTATATATATATATATATTATATATATATATATATGTAATATGATTATATATATATAATATAATATATATTATTATATATATATATATATATATATATATATATAATATTATATTAATAATATTATAATATAGTGATATATTATTAAATATTAATATTTAATATATATACTTAATATATATATAATATATATATATATATATAATATATGATATGCCTAAAATGTTTTGTTATTGAGTGAAAGAATCCTGAATTTTATAATTATTATTATCTAGAATTATACGTTCTATATTTCCTGCATGATTAGAGACTATAAGAAACTTACTAGTCTAAGTCTACTGCTCGATTACCTTCTATCGTTATGAATTTCTCTAATCAATACCATTGGATATTATAACTAGTTTTATATTCAAGATTTATGATAGTCTACTATTCATTCCTTTTATAATATACCATTCTCGCTTTTGAAATTCGAAATTGTGCTGTTAATGTTTTTGAACGTTATTTGGGTTCTCACAGGAGCGTTTATTTTAAAGACACTTATTCACAATAAATGAGCTCTTAAAATCAAATGAATAACGCCTTTTAGATAAATAGATCTTCCTACTTCGTCGAAGGAGCATTATATCTCGAATTATAATCAGATTGATATGACACCTTCACGTTTATACATAATCCTCGTAATATTTAAATTTTATGAATCTCTTGTAGGGTACTATGCTCTTTTTTTTTTATTATTTTTTTTTTCTTTTATTTATTTTTTATTTATTTATAGTAATATAATTTATTAGCGTTTCTCAACCGGGAGGTCGCGACCCCCACAAGGAGGCTGCAGTGCTAAAGGAATAAAATTAGTAACTTTATAAAGTTTTTTAATTGGTGTATGACACTTAGGTATCTACAAAAATTTTTTAAAATTGAAGATTTGAATCAAAAGATCCATAGATTGTACACAGTTTTGTTTATTTTCTTTGTACAGTTGCTGCCGTACTTATAGAAAAATAAAAATTAGTGTAGCTGTCTGCATCTGAATTGCATCATTTTATTAAGAGATGCTTAATGTCGGTATATAATGTACTATATATATATACTGGAATATATGTAGTGTCTACAATCAAAGGAAAACTAGACATAATGATATAATGATCGATATATATATATATATATATGACTATGAGTGTTTAGATAATTATATTTTTAAGTAGTAATAATAAGTTCATTATTTTATAAGTATAATATCATTAGAGTGAATATCATTATTAAAGTTATTGGTAGTTCCAAATTATAGAAAAAATAAATCACAGTAAATTATGGGATTAAAAATAATCATATTGTTATAGGTAGTATCGTCTAGATATAGTACTGTTATAACCTAAGTTTATGCTGATTATTTTGAGTACTTATTCGGTATATATAGTGATTATATTAGGTCTAGCTCGAAAGATACTGTTAAAAGGTGAGAGAATAACTCGTACTGATATTAATGATATATATTATATATAATTATATAGTATAATATATAAATAACATCGGGGTTCACTGTTATTCTAATTATAGTCACAAGAAAAACTGCTAATATCCTTCCTATCTTTCTATTTGGTATTAAATATTTACTATATACAACTCATATATATATTATATTAACATATCTTTATTATAGAAATAACAAAATACTTATATTTGCTAGTATTAGTTTTACTTCCTATTATTCTAGTGGTCTTTCTTGTATGAATATGATATACATCTTACTTTAACCATGCGTACTAAAGAGGTAATGCGGGTTGCGATCTCATCATAGTTACCTGAGGTTACTTATAATTCCTAGGGTAGAATATAATATATCTATGAAAAGTTCTATATATCACCTCCTATTAATAATAAGGGCTATGTCACCTTGCTAATAGGTTGTAGAACTTTAAAAGATAAAAGAGATTAAAAAATATAAGTAAATGCTTTTTATAAAAAGTATAGATTTTGTTACGTATATATATATATATATGTTATTTGTATATAAAGTATTGTTAACAAAAAAATTTTCATAACCTCAATCATCATTCTTATTTATACACATACGAGTATATAGTTATATAGTTAATATTATCAGCATACCTTGTATATATAGAGTAAAAGCATTTCACTAATATATTGGGGTAATTACACTACAT
>JABUQX010097157.1:15000-21424 GCA_015478945.1 Trachelipus rathkii | reverse complement strand
ACCATATATATAGATATAATATATATATATATATATATATATATATATTATATATATATATATATATATATATTATATATATATCATATATATTAATATATATATAATTTTACATTATATATATATTACATTATATATATATATATATATATATAATATTTTCCTCTGCTGGTAAACCACCGTTTTGAAACAAGAGGAAACCAACTATTGGTAATTTTGAACACGCTTTTTTCAAAGATATGCAACTGGAAACTAGCAAGCATGGTTGCCCGACTCACCAGGTGCGGTGCGGCACACAAATCGTTTCCCGTTGCGGTGCGATGCGCTTACCCTGGTGCGGTACGGTACGCAAAATTCAGGTGCTCGGGGAACCCCACTAGCAGGATATCTCATCTTGGTACTCGATATAATAATGTTCGAAAGTTGTTTATTTTTTGTTTAATAAAGATTTCAAATTCAAAAATACTACTTACAGTAGTAATAAATAATTTAAAATTTAGTCTTTGTAATAAAGATTTTGGATGAAATATATATTTTGAAGACCTAATCTTTCTTTAGGCTATTTTAAAGATATATAGCCTAATAGCTACAGATATTTTTACATCCTTGAGAAGATCTTACGACTTTATTTAGCTGATTAAAAAGTACTCGGGAGGTCTCACCAAAACGAAAGGATTTCTGTGATTGACGTTGGTGGCCAGCCTCTGACTTACAAAGAGCCCCGGGAATAGCTAAATGCTTCGACTTTAGGCGAACGGGCATACACGGCGGTCACACAAAACTCAAGTGAATTGACGCCACTTTGCCCCGGCGACATTGACTAACTCAAACATCTGGGAAAGTTTCACCATCATTGCTGATGATGTAGCCGAGTAATGTTGGCCAAGCACAGGAATTGTCGGTACCGCACCATACCAGGTCATTCTTTTTTTGCACCTCACAATACCGGAACACTGAAATTGTCGCACCGCAACCGGTGCATCGGCCAACACTAAACCAGAGGTACCTGAACTTGGTGACTTTGCTCTGTTCTTTACCGTCGATACTGATGGTTCCATCTGTCTGGGGCCCACTTTCCATGTGCTGAGTCTTTTTTTATGTTAAATAGCAGGCCGAATTCCTCTAAACGAGTCTTCCACTTCTGCGTTTGTTCTTAAGGGTTGCAGACTCATTTCGTTCTGCTACAATATCATAGGCGTAGAAGAGCGACCAGGGATGGTTTCTGAATATTGGCAGTCACCTCACTCATGCAAAGTTCAAGCAAGAGAGGCGAGAGGACCTAACCCTGGTGTACTCTTACAATATTAAAATACGCCATGTTCTTGCTGGGTATCGCACTGCACTCGTTTAATTGTGGTAGGGCAGTCTGATCCATCCAACGTAGGCCTCAGGGACACCGTGCAATCGCAGGTTGTGCCAGATAAGTTCATGTGGAACTATTTCGATATTTTAAATATATATATATATATTATATATATATATTATTATATATAGATATATATATATTATATATATATATATAATATATATATATATATATAATATATAGGCTAAACTGAAGGAAATTCGTCTGACAAATATTTTCTATCTTTTAAAACGATATTCGATATTTCTGTATCGATCGTAACTACACCTACACCTACACAGATAAATGGCAAACATCTTGGCTTAGATGTAGTCATCAGTTTCTGTATTTTCTCTATTTGATTCGTAATTTTTATTTCCTTTTTCTGATTCTATCTCATCTGATATTGAAGTTGAAAGTTCTTCTCTTTCAAATACTACATCTCAGCATCTAAACACAAAATTATTTGCTTGATCATATATATATTCTGCAGCTTTCATCTCCACCATAACCAATAAACACACTTGATTTTGCTTTTGGGTCTAGCTTTCTCCTTTTCTGATCTGGAATCCAGCAACTGCATGCTGTTCTGATTCCACGTAGATGCTTGATTCTGGGCTTTCTATCATACCAGATTTCAAAAGTCGTTTACCCATCAACAGTGGATTTTCTAGTTCTTTTTACTATTATAAATGCTGCTGTTAATTAATTCTGCCCAACACTTCTGTGGAAATTTTACCTTTGAATACATGAGTGATCTGGCTGCTTCAACAAGTGTTTTTCTTTTTCAGCACCTCCATTTTGTTGTGAAGTATACAGAGCCGTTAACCTTTGTCTTATACACCATATTTATGTAAAAGCTTTTTACCTAACTTATTATTAAATTCTAAGCCATTATCACTTAAAAGTTCTGTGATGTGATGTTTTTGTACTTTTGCTTCTTCAAGTACTTGCTCTAATTTTTCTACAACTTTTGATTTTTCTTTAATAAATATACAAAATCTTATTTTGAAAAATCATCTTTGAAACATACAAAATATTTATAACCGAGTTTGGTAATACTTGAAATAGTCGACAAACATCTGCAAATAGCAATTCTCCTTGCTTAGTACTATTTGGTCCTTTTCCAAAATTCTGACGATGCATTTTTCCATTTATACATCCTATGCAATTTCTATTATCAAGGTGAGTTTCAATATTTAGTTCTCTTTTGATCAGGTTTCTTATGCGTCTTCTATCCTGATGTCCCATTCTTTCATGATATAACTGCAATATATCCTTTTCTTCAAGTTCATATATTTCTGGTATATGGGAGATTTCAATGCAACAAAATAATAGCCCTTCCTTTGGTTTACGATAGCCTTTAAAATGGGCTTTTTTTTGTCCACCATAAATCTACATACACTTGGTCCAGATATAAATTCGCTATTTGGATGCTTATCATTAGCTGCCAATACTGAAGATAATTTTTACTTAATATCATTATAACAAACATCATTCAGAAACAATTGAGATATTTTTCCATCTACAACTGATTCTACTTCAATTGTTCCATATCCAAACACATTTGCTTTCTGACCATTTGCTGATTTTACCTTGACTGAATGCTTGAATTCATTATAAGTTTTAAAATTACTTTTCTTATTTGTTATATGTTTTGTAGCCTCATTATCAAAATACCAATTTTCTTTATCATTTTCTTCAGAAATAAAAACTTGTCCATCTACTGCTAACATAAAAGCATTAACTTCTGATTTAGCTTTTGAATTTTTTTTTTTTTTTCAAAATTTGCATTTTTTGGTTTTATTTTTCTTTCTGGTCTACCATCTGCAATCCATTTTATGCATTTTTTTTAATCCAGTAACCTTTTAAATGGCAGTAATTGCAAGGAAATATCTTCATTTTATCTTTGGTACTATTTTATATGTAGTTTCCTTTTATTGTTAACGCTTCTTGATTTTCTGACTTAACCTTTGATGCCGCCAAGTTACCAGATTATCTATACTTCTTTCTTTTCTATTACTATGTATCATGAGCCATGTAGTTTGGAAATTTGAGTATTCCTTTGGCAAAATTTCGATATTTACATATGAGAAATATCTCTGGCAATGCACCTTCATTCTTCTCTTGAATTTTGACAATTTCTGCCTGAAGATTACCTCAGAGCTATCTTATTGAAGATAAATTTTCAGCCACGTCTAACTTCTCAATCCATTTGTAAGCAAAAAACTTTGAACAATCATCATAAATTTTGTTTTCTTCAACTCCTGCAAAAAGATTGTGAAGTTCCTTCCACACTTCATATGGGTTCAAAAGATTCCTTTTTTGAATTCTAATACTTTGGCTTAAGGTTGAAACCAACAAAAAGATTGCATCTGATTGAGTTTTGTTGAATTTGTCCAATATTTTTTTGTATGCATTTTTCTCTTCAGCCGTTGTTGCAGTACTGGGTTCTTGTGGCTTTTCTATTTTACCATTGATTGCTTCTATTGCATCTGGTATACCACTAAGCCTTATTTGCATAAGATACTTCCAATCTTCCCAGTTTGTCTTACCTTGAAGTGGATCAATTGCCTGCATTGACAAATCCATATTTAACTATATAATAATAGGCTTGCTTTCTAATTCTATTTTAGAGTTTATCTAGGCCTATTTCTATTCTATTTTAGGGCTGATCTAGGCCTACTTTCCATTTTGCTTCACATTCAAATTAGGCTTGTTGCAAACTGCTCTCGGCTACCATGTTCAAGTAGATCGTTTCTACAGATAACCTCAATAAGAATAATGAAACACCAGAATAAATGGATATTTTACTATAAAATATTAACCCTATCATAAATTATGCGTGGGTATATCAAGAATAACACGAAAAAAAATCATAATAAAAAAATGCAATGATACATTTATAAATACGGCCATGCTGCCAGAATTCTATCTACTGGCATAGTAGGCAAAAAAATATTTAAAATACATAAAATATAATTTTTAATAGAATAGACAATATTCTTCAACAATATACATATATTATTGATATTATATATATATATTATATTATATATATTATATTATTGATATATTATATATATATATATATATATATATATATATATATATATATATATATATATATATATATATTATATTAGGCCATGTATTTTGTGAGTGATAAAAGTTTGATTATGTAATATGTATTTTGATAGCGGTTTTTGGAAAAAATGTGGTACTTGTATGGGTATCATACTAAAATTTTGGTATCGGGGAAAGCTAAAATATATATATATATAATATATTTTATATTATATTTTATATATATAATATATATAATATATAATATATATATATATATATATATATATATATATATAATATAGATATATATTGCTAAGGATAGAGGTTTTGAGAGATAAAAAAATTCATTCTCTTTAATTTTTTATAATTTCCGCGATCATTTCGGATAAACAACGATGAAAATCCAAACATCTCAAAAATTCTTTCTCTTGAACCATCATAAAATTATGAACCAAAGCTCTCAGGGTCAGGAATCAAGAGAAAATTCCATTTAGATGATAATCTCAACTGATAGTTCTCCATTGAAAAAATAGACTTGTGAAAAAGAAGTTTATATATATTATTAATATATATTATATATATATATAATATATATTTAATATATATATATATATATATAATAATATATATATATATATATATATATATATATACATCTATTATTATATATATATATATATATATATATATATATATATATATATAACAAAAATGGTAAAAATTATATCCCTCTTGTTTGCCATTTTTGGTACTTTAATAAAGTAACTAATTATTGAACAATAAAACTCTCACCACATAGATGAAATATTCAGGAGACGGCTATAAAATGAGGTGAAACAGATCCACCACAAGACCATAAGATTTTTATTGAAAGTAAGAAATGTTTATTATTATTATTATTATTATTATTATTATTATTATTATTATTATTATTATTTTACTATAGCTAATGTGAGGATCCCAGAAAATGCGTGGAAGCTGGCAATCAGGGCTGCGAGTTCACCACGATCACTACTACCACCTGCACTGCCTGCTTACCCACCATCTGAAAATCTATTTTCTCAGGGAAAAAGGTAGGAAAATTTATTATCTTCTACATAATATTAATTTTAGGCATGCCTTTTTCCGTGCTTTTTTTAGCTAACCTTTTTCATCATTACCTAATTCGACTTTTCTATTTGCCCACTGTAACGAAATAAAACCTTATAATAGAAAATTTTAAAAAATATTCCCAGATATTTCTTTCTTTCTTGTTTTTCTTTTTTAATTATATTTTTTTTCTCTGAATTTTTTGTGGAAAAATATAATATTGACGTTTATTGCTGTTTTTATTCTAGCTTTCCCGAAAATCTCCACTGAAGTCACTTTTTCACAAATCTCTCCTACACTTGCCGAAAGTCGATCAACACCGTCGCCATCACCTTCACCACCAGCTTTTAAACGTAGAAATATAAATAAAAAAAAGCAGGTATATCGTCTCTGATGATAGCGAGGAGGCATTTTCCAAATGGCAAAGCAGAAGCCAGGGGCTATATTAGTGACTGGTGGGTACCAACACTTAATTCTTTATTTTTTAACTATTATTTTTCTATTATATTTTAATTGTTACTTAATTTTACTTATTACTATTACTATTATTTCCCAACAGAGGAAGGAAATTATATAACCTATGAAAAATTTAATGAACTATTACAATATGCCTGAGAACTAGTATTAATACATTATTTTGGTGTCCCGATAACGACTAGGAACCTGAAAAGAAATATTTTATCCGTGACTACCCTGATAAATCCAGTAAAGAGGGAAGATAGGTCTAAAAAGATTGCGCAAAGCACCAAGAAACATCGCCGTCAAAATGCAGTGAAATTCGGTAGGGGTTGGGATCTCAACACCTACCTCAACAACAAAAAATTATATGGATCTCTCAGTCCCGACGACGAAAAAGTGTTGGCTCTTGAAGAACAATTGATGAATTTTAAGGATTTCGGTCTGAAAATAATTCCAAGATTT
>JABUQX010097157.1:7500-12500 GCA_015478945.1 Trachelipus rathkii | reverse complement strand
TATATATATATATATAGACCTTAAGTAAAACCTCGCCCCTCAAAATAATTTAGTATTGAAGGTTGGTAATAATTTTTATAGCAAAACTTAAAATTTAAAAAATTTAAATATTTATGATAAGATGTACATATTTTTCATTGGTGTGCTCGCTTAATAAGAGTGATGTGCTTTTTCTATTTCATTTTATTTAATTTTAGTTTATATATAATATATATATATATATATATTATATATATATATATAATATATATATTTAATATATATATATATATATTATATATATATATATATATAGACGTCAGATTTTTTAATGCTCCCAAGTAGGAGCTACTGAAACGGCAGTCCTACAGTAAACAATTATATATTTGGAATCAGCCGAAAATTCTAAGGAAGGGATAGGATTTAACTTTTTTTTTTTTTTTGTTTTTTTTGAAGTAATTTTTTTTTTTTTAACTAAAGGAATACCTAGGGTAAAACCGCAAAGATGGCAGGAGTCGGGGTCTCTCGCCTCCCGGGACGACGGGGGGGGACTAATTCCCCCCCTCCGGGGATGGTTTCCGGAACCCCCTCTTTGCGCTTGGGTGTCGCGGGGTTCCTTCCGACCATCCCCTCCGGGGTATGAAACGTCCCCACCTCTGTCCCCCGTCGCTCGAGCCCCCAAATTTGGGAAAAATTAATTTGTTTTTTGGAAAATTTTAAGTTTTTTTTTATAGGGGGGGGGGGGGGGGCGAGCCGACGGGGGGACAGAGGGGGGATGTTTCATACCCGGGAGAGGGGATGGTCGGAGAACCCCCGCGACACCAAAGACAAAGAGCGGGGGGTTCCGGAGACATCCCCGGAGGGGGACTTCGTCCCCCCCGTCGTTCCCCGGGGCCGAGAGACCCGACTCCTGCCATCTTTGCGTTTACCCTAGGGTATTCCTTTAGTTAAAAAAAAAATTACTTCAAAAAAAAAAAAAAAAAAAAAAAAAAAAAAAAAGTAAATCCCATCCTTAGAATTTCGGGCGATTCCAAAATAATAATTTTGTATTTACTGTGACAGGACCTGTCGTTTTCAAGTGCAAAGTGTTAGCATTAAAAAAATCTGACCGTATAATATATATGATATATATTATATAATATTTATATAGATATATATATATATATATATAATATATATTATATACATAGTTCTGTGTTTGTATTTAGTTTAAAATTAAAATTAATATCACCAAACCGTTGGAATTGGGAAAATAAATTGAGCAAATATACTTTCCACAACCAAGGGATAATCAGTAACTACTTTTATAGAAAATCGAATTTTTAATTTTAATTTTGCTATAAAAATTATTACCAACCTTTCCAATACTAAATTATTTTTAGGACCATGGTTTACTTATATATATATATATATATATATATATATATATATATAATATATATATAAATATAATATATATATATATATATATATAATATATATATACTTATATTATAATATATATATATATATATATTAGGACAAAAACTCAAGTACTCATATCGAATCGAGTACATTTGAAATATCGAAATATTTGAAATATCGTACATTGAAATTTGAAAAGAAAGCTAGGAAATGATAAGATACATTTTATTTGACCAGTATTTTAACGATTATATAATATATATAAATAATATATATATATAGTATATTATATATATATATATATATAATAGTTATATATATATATATATATATATATATATATATAATATATATATATATATATATATATATATATTCATTCATCTCATGGGAAATACTTAAAGTTAGGTTTTGTTGGATTCCTTTGGGGTAAAATTATAGTTAAACCAATTGCATATTTGAAATCAGCGTTATAAAGCTTATTATTTATAAAAAAAAAAAAAGAAAAAAAAAAGAAAAAAAAATTCGTAAAAATAAAATATCTCGAAAAGTGCGAAAAAACGACACTTACAGAAAAACCCAATTACATATTTGGAATCAGCTCGTGTAAAGCCTATTACAAAAATGTTTAAAAAAATTAATTAAAAAAAATAAAAATAGGGGCTCGAGCCGACGGGGGGACAGAGGGTGGGACGTTTTTCATACCCCGTAGGGAGGGGCGGAGAAACCCCCCGCGAGACACCCAAATACAAAGAGCGGGGGTTCCGGAGACCCTCCCCGGGAGGGGGGAAATAGTCCTAACCTGTCATTCCCCGGAAGGCCGAGAGACCCCGGACTCCTGCCATCTTTGCGGTTTTTCCTTTGGGGTTTCTTTAGTTAAAAAAAAAAATTTAAACTGACGGAGTCGTAACGAACTGGTCCTATATATTTTTGAATCATGTCCGTCACCCCTTAAATTTTACTGTTAGGATCATATACTAGAAATATATATATAAAAAAAAAATCAAAACTGACGGAGTCCATAATAACAGGTCCCAATTGCAGTGTCATGTTGACAACGGAAAAAGAATTTTTTCGCCTTTTTCTCTTAATTAATGTCACATTCAATATTGCATGCGTTACATTTCTTATTCGTCACAATTAATTGGAAATATTGCAAAAAACTTAAAAGTGACCGCAGTCACTTGAACAAATTTCGTATATGTCACTTACATTCATTTCTGCTAAATACTAATAATTTACGAGTAAAAATATAAATTTATAGTTTAATTTTTTTTTGTAAAACAAGTGAAGCTACTTTTCTCTCATTTTTTGGTGTTTTTTATTTTCTTTTAAATTTAACTTCTATTCACATTAAAATAAAAATTGTTTTTATATAATCTTTATCGATATATAATCGATATACAGTAAAATCAACAATCATACGATAGGTAAGAAAAGTAACCTTTACCATATATTAGGAATTAGGAATATAGAGACAGTAAAAAGCCACATGGGCCTATCGAGACTGCCCCAGTCAACCCACTACCCAAACATGCTCATGGAAATCCACAAAGCACCTAGGTTTGCAATTTGTTGTAACTACAAATCCACCAATGGCTTAGTCAAAACTAATGAATATATAATAATATATAATATATTAAATATATATATATTATAATATATATATATATATAATATATAATATAATATATATATATAGATATATATATATATATAATATGCCTCCACATCCATATACATATCGATTACAGGATTCGGAACACATTTCAAATACTTATACGAGAATCGTAAATCAGCTTTCAACAACACTTCAGGAGTTGAGGACAGTCTGGAATATGAAAAAAGCCAGAGTTTATAATCCGATTGGATGTACCTAAAAGTTAGAAAGGTTTCGTTCTTGCAACAGGGTAACAGGCAGAACGTATTGGCATCTAGATTAACAGGGTTGGAATTCTCCTTGAGAAGAGAACTACAATTTTCCTCTTATCGGCGACGCGAAGAATTCCCGCTTTTTCTCGGTAGATGGCAATTTAGTGTATGTACTGATGGTTGATTCATTAATGAGAGAATTAGGAGGCTGTCATGATCCAAGGAATGGAGATTGTTTAAAGATTCTTCTAAACTCAAGTTTAAAAGCAGGTGCTTCATCATAATGGAAATGTGAAACTTCGACTCCGATTAACCTATGGAGCCCATTATGAAAGACCTACGGACATGAAAATTATTGTTATCGAAAAAATACGATACGAAACAGCACTTGGAATATATGCGGCGATTTTATAAGTTATAGCACTTTTGTTAGCGTTCTTCAACAAGGATTATACTAAATTTTGTGTTTCCTTATGCGAGTGGCGCATAGCAGAGATCGCAAAAATCATTTTGTCAAGAAGCAATGCCCTAAAAGAAATCTAATACCTGGAAATAAAAATGTAATTTACCACTTGTGAAACCTGAACTCGTATATCTTCCTCCTTTCCACATCAAACTCGGGTTAATGAAAAATTTGTAAAAGCGATGGATAAAAGTGGTCAGGGTTCCTATACGTACATAAGGAAATTCCCTAGATCAGTGGCTGGGCTAAAAATTAAAGAGGGTATATTTGTGGGCCCACAAATAAGGGGGCTAATGAAAGGACATCACTTTGATGGAAGCTTGAATAATATTGAAAAACCCATGGAGATCCTTTAAAAGGTCATAACTGGGTTTCTAGGCAAATAAGACCGTACAAACTATGAAGCACTAGTTTCCGAACTCCTTCGAAATTATAAGCAATGGGATGACATGTTCCTAAAAATACATTTCCTTCATTCACACTTGAACCTTTTTCCCTAACTGCAATCTAGGCGCTATAAGCGTATGAGCATGCGTGAGCCGATTTCCACCAAGATATTTTCAACTATCGGAAAAACGTTAAAGGGAAATTGGAATCAAATATGCTTGGCAGACTATTGTTGGGGACTTAAAAGGAATGTTCCTCAGCAAACTACAGTTTAGAAAAATCTTTCAAAAATCAATTTTTAAATTGCAGAAGTATATAGGTGAGTAAATAAATAGAGCTTATCATTTTATAACAATATTAAATTTTTAATTTCGTATTACAAAAAAAAAAAAAAAAAAAAAAAAAAAAAAAAAAAAAACCACCCATTACAACAAAATGGTATGCAAATTCGGAATCCAAGCACAAAACTCCATAAGAAACACCCATTTTTACTCATTTAACAGACAAAAAGACAAATTTTGTCGTCCAGTGTAATCAGAAAACATTAGAAATATTGGAGAAGTTTAAAAATCGAGTCTAGGACACTATATAAACTATTCAAAGAAGAATTATACTTCTAAAAATCCAGCAAAGATTTACAAGAAAAATAAGGAATAAGCACTTGTATGAGGGTTAGTACTCTCCGGAGCACTTGTTTGAGTGCCCGTAGACGCCGGTGCACTTGAATGAGGGTCCGTACTCGCCAGTTCACAACTTGATGAAATGATGAGACTGAATTGTCCAACATTTAAATAACAAAAATACATGTTATGTTCTTCTCATATTAACTATCTTAAAAAAGGTGAACAAATTCTTCTTCTTTACACATTGCTTTAACTCGTCAAACCAAATCAGA
>JABUQX010097157.1:0-5000 GCA_015478945.1 Trachelipus rathkii | reverse complement strand
GGCCAAAAGACTTATAAACTTTCCACTTCACTTGACCCTGTATCTTTGCGGCGCGATGTTGGTGCTTTATCTCTTTTCTATAGGTACCGCAGCGGCAGGTGCTCGAGGGAACTTGTCACTCGCGCACCACCACCTTTACGACGCCCTCGTAGCACAAGGGGTGCTGTGTCTGCGCATGAGTTTTGTGTGGATATTGAAACTGCGAGGCTAGTCGCTGCGGTGCTTCCTTCTTCTGCCACCTCATGTTCTGTGGAATTCTTCTTCCATCTGTCTGTGTTTCCTGCTGAATTTATTCTCCCTCACTTCAAAGCCTGCGTAATTTGCGTTAGTTGGTGAGCTTCTGAGGCATGAAACACCCCCTCCTTGAATAGGGCTCTGCCCGTGAGTGGTGGTGATAAATTAAAAAAAAAAAAAAAAAAAAAAAAAATCGAATTATATCGATATATCCAATACTCAATATATCGATATATCGAATATCGAAACTCAGACGAAAGATTGAATTTTACTATATTTTATATATATAAATTATATATATATATATATACTAATATATATATATTATATATATATATATATATATATATATATAGATATACTAATATATATATACTAATATATATATGATGCAGATAACATCCGCATCCGCATCCGCGCTTTGCCTGCGGATGTTGCGCGGTGATGTTTATTGTCGAGATTTTTGATAAAGAATTTATAATAAAAAATACTTAAGATGAATTAAATTAAAATGAAATGAAAATAGTTGAAGGCAATTCAAAACGGCTTGATATTCCATATCTTAATGTTATCAACATTCCAATTACCAAGCAAAAAAATTCCTATAGGATCCCATTCATTCTTATATAATAATAATAAATATCTTTAATTTCACAAGGTACTCTAATACATCCAAAGCTACACACGCATATATATATATTATATATATATAATAATATATATATATATATATCATATATATATATATATTATATATATATAAAATATACTATAAATATATATATATATATATATTATATATATATATATAATATATTAAATATATTATTTTAATTTAATATATATATATATATATATATATATATATATAATATATTATATATATATATATATATATATATATATATATATATATATATTATATATATATATGCGAAGCGCAGTTTTATTATTTTCTCATTTCCCAGATTAATATTCTTGCTTTTCTGAACAAATATCATATATCATTTTTAAATTTAAAAAAAAAAAAAAAAGCGTATTTGAATTTTTTTTTTACTAGCAATGGAGGAGGGTAAGAGGAGGGTAAGAATCTGGAGTTATTCCAGTTCAAGTTATATATAATTGAGACTATCCGAAAAAAGAGATGTTTAGATTTAAATCCTAAAGAACAATTAGATGAGTAAGACCTGCATGATCGGTGACATAAAAAAAAAGTACAAGAAATTGCAAAAGCTTGCTCAGAAACCTACGAGAACACTAGAAGATAAGAATCTTTTCATTTGCGAGAAATACGCAAAAAAATTAAGAAAAATAAAATTCGACCAAAAATCGCACATAAGGCCACATAGACTTGCCTTGATGATCTCGTTAACAAGGGGGAAAAAAAATAATAATAAATCAGAAGAGATTTTAAAATCTTCCAAAAAAAGTAATGTGAAAGAGGAAAACCAAAACCCTAGAAAAACAAATGATTCTAAATAGATAAAATGCAGTAACAAACATAAAGTAAACTATAAAAATCAAGAAAAACCCGAAATAATGAACAAGAAATGGGGTGGTTATACCTCTTTCACGTATGATGAAAAACAATAATGAAGCTTTCTTGATATCAAAACGAATTTAAATAAAGCAAATATATAATATACTAATAAGAATTATTATTATTATTATTATTATTATTATTATTATTATTATTATTATTATTATTGATAAATAAACGAATAAAAAAAAGACCATGAAATATATTGCAAATATTATTATTATTATTATTATTATTTTATTATTATTATTATTATTATTATGTATTTATTATTATTATTATTATTATAATAATTATTATTATTTTATTATTATTATTAATAAATAAATGAAAAAAAAATGACCATCAATATATAGTAAATTATATATAAATTATATATAGATATATATAAAAAAATGACCATATATAATATATATATATATATTATATATATATATATATATATATATATAATATATATATGATATATAAAGAAAAACAATTTAAAACCACTTAAAACTAATTGTTTCTTTACATTTTAGGAGTTTAGCTGTTTAAAAAACTCTCTAAAGATTTTTGCATTATTAATATATTAATATATATATATTATATTATATATATATTATATATTATTATATATATAGATACTATATATATAGTTAAACATTTAACTATATATATTAAATATAAATATTTAATATTATTTAAAATATATTATATTTATATAAATATATATATATATATAATATATATATATATAATTATATATAATATAGTATATATAATATATACTATATTATATATATAATATATATATATTAATATATATATATATATATATATATATATATATATATATATACTACTATATATATATAAAGTATATATATTATATATATATATATGGAGCTATTTTTTGTGAAGTTCGAAAAAGCTGTTATTATGTATGCTTGTCAAAAAAAATTTTACTTTTCATTTTGAGCATAAAATATTTGAATGTGCTCTTCCTCCAACCTTTTTACAATACTATTGTCAATCCCTCTAAGTTAGTCTAGTGTTCAATATTATCGAATTTCAGGCCTCGCCTACGCAAAACAATTTGTTTTATAAAGTAATTCGTTGCAAGTGGACATCAAATCTGACTATTTACTTGAACTGAGTGATGTTTGACCTTCCCAAAATTTGGTGAGCTCAAGCTTTCATTTCTATAGAACAGATGACAAAGTTTGAAAATGTAAACACACTTCACGCTTTTACAACATTGGCAAAGTGTTTGCAGATAAATTTGAATAGTGTAGACTTGGACTTTTTTTTACACGTTTTTTTCTGAAAATGTTCCTCTCTTCAAACTACCTGTAACTGCTCCATCTTTCTATAAACCACCGGTATTCAACTGCAAAAGAATTAATTATAGATTTTGACATCATAAGATTATTAGTACTCCTTGTAAATTAGCCAACTGTTGATGATCGCCTTGTCAGGCATGTGAAAAATAAGTCCGTAGGATCTTACGTTTTTCATCAAATGTCTGTTATCAACAAATGAATTTGGCAGCCCACCATATCAACTTCTCTCCTAGATGTATTGGAAACACTGATAATCTTTTGACATGGAAGATCAATCTTATAACCCACCTTTATAGTTATGTAAAGGAATTGTATTTACAGGAGAGATTTTAGCAAATATTACAACAATATTTATCACTTTATCACTCAATTTCAAATACAGAATGATCACTGGTAGGTCAAAATTATTCATATGAAACTCTTCCTTCATTTATAAGGCATTTGTCACAGTTTTTCCAATTGGTATTCCTAGTAACCGAGAAACTCCGGCTGTATCACAACACTAAATACTACGACCATCAAGATGATGCATCAAGGGCAAAGATATAAACTGATTTTCAAAAAATAACAAACACTTCATGTCATATAAATGGAGTAATCTGTGCCAAATGTAAAGCTGAACATGAACTAGAGTAAACAGAACAGAAGACTGGTTCATCAGCTTTATTTTCTCTTTATAGTGAATAAGGTCATGTTAAATTTTATTGTCATAAAAACAAAGCATATGTAGCCCTGTTTATGATGAGGTTTACTTGGATTGTGCTAATGATGGGACGATGCAAAAATAATTTCCAATTCTGATGCTGATTCGAACTAAAAATTTCGCTTCCTATTCCAAATCTTACAAAATTTCCTATTCCAATGCTGATTCCAGAAAATTTGCTGATTCTTCTAATTACTGATGCCAAATCTAATTCATCGTCCCATCAATAGTATGTACCATATAACAAAGTTGTTGCCCTTGAATGGTACAAGTTTTTTATATATATATATATATATAATATTATATAACTATATAATATATATATATATATATTATAATATATATTATATATATAAAATATACAAAATTTATATATATATATATATATATATATATATATATATATATAATATATATATCTATATATATATATATATATATATATATATATATATAATATATTATATATATATATTTAATATATATATATATATATTATATATATATATAATATATATATATTAAATGAGAAATGTGAATGAGGGAATTTCTTGCAGGGGAGTGGGATGCAAATAAAATTTTGAAAGGGTAGGGATACCGTATAAGACATGTGATTGGACTATTTAGGGGTGGGGTGTAAGAAATGCTTTACGAGATCATTTTAGATGTTAATTTTGAATTATATATATATATATTATATATATAAATAATATATATATATGTATATAATATATATATATGTATATATATATATATATATATATATATATATATATATATGCGGAATGAACAATATTATGTAGAAAATGTATAAATATAACGTAAAAATATTATGATATAATAAACTGTACGAAAATGAAATCTAGCAATTTCACCGAAACATTCCCGAAAGGACGAATACGTCCGTGAAATATTTTCACCGAAACATTCCCGAAAGGACGAATACGTCCGTGAAATATTTGCGCAGCAAAAGGCGCAATACAATAAAAGAATAACTAATTTACTTATACCAGTCTATCAATTTATTCATCTATAAGTATTATAAATTTTTTAATTTTGGAAATTCAAATTCAAATTCGTCTTATTAGCATTGGTGTATTAGGCTCTGGCGCTACCAGGCGGTGCGCGCGCGCTCACGAAAATGTCTTTATCCTGCTAATATCAGGAAGGCAAAAGTCTCGGTTATTATAGGTAAATT
>JABUQX010097156.1:0-5000 GCA_015478945.1 Trachelipus rathkii | reverse complement strand
TACTTGCTTATCTGTAGCCGTACCAAAAAGAATGTTGAGGACGTCTCCTCCGAACTCAAAAGCAGCTCGTTTCTTTCTTGATCGTGCTGAGATCCAAGGTAACTCACTTACTTCATTTAATTTCTGGGCTAGAACTTTTACTCGAATGGTCATTAGTTTAAATTCCCATTGGTGAGCCCTTTGTGTGATCGAAACATTCAGAAATGTGGCTTCGAACGTTGGTAAGAATGAATCTTTGATGTTGTTCACTAGTTTGGTTGTTTTTATAACAGTTTCTTTTACGTCTGAGGGACATTCTAATGAAACGATTAGATCTAAATATCCTTCTATAAAACTCACTTCTCCGGTTCGATATAAAACCAAGCCAGGCAGAATCTTTGTTTCTTCATTTTCTTGTACTATAATACTTTGACATGTCGTTATGATGGTGAGTAGAAACAAGATCATTTTCCCGAATTCCATTTCTGAAATATTTAATCATATTGAAGTATTTGTTTTCAGAATAATTTCAAGGTCGCCTAAATAATGTAATTAAATTTTTAAATTGGAACTTAGTAATTAATTAAGCAAATTGTTTGCATTTTAAACTTAAATGATTTCCTAATTATAAAGTTGTTAGTAAGATTCTTACATTTACTACTTAAGTGCTTAACTATTCTAAGTTTTCTTTAACTTGTATTTAATTATTTTAGTTTACTTAACTTACTTAAGATTCTTAACTTTATATTTAGTTACTTAACTTACTTAAGATTCTTAACTTTTAATTTTAGTTACTTAACTTACTTAAGGTTCTTAACTTTTAATTTTAGTTACTTAACTTACTTAAGGTTCTTAACTTTATTTTTATTTTTTATTTTACTGCAAAGCAAAGGTTTTTCATTTTTCTGGAGCTAAATCAGCATTCTTTAAAGTTTTGTAGCAAAAGGATACCAAGCCAAAGGAAATATATATAGATAAACAACTGTATAAATCAGAATAAAACAACATAATTCTAGCGTTTCTAATCCGGGCTAAGAGACTTAAGCTAAAACGTACGTTGATTCTTAATCCATCTAATAAAAAAATTTTTTTCTTAATCAGATTAATGTTTTAAATACTAATTGACAAAAGGTATACGAGTGTATGTCCAACATTGTCCTAAAATTAAAGTCCATCTTCAATATTTGAAGTTCTAATCCAGACTAATGTACTTAAAATTAAGATCGATCTTTTTATCTAATCCAAACTAATACATGAACAGATGCGAGTGCATATGTGTGTTCAATTTTCTTAAAATTAAAGTATCTTCTTAAAATTAAAGTGTATTCTTCGGAATTTGAAGAATATCTCCTTAAATCTATAAAATCTATTCGAAACAAAAGGATTTCTCCTTAAATTTACAAGAATATACAGAAATTGAGATGAATTAATAGCCGGGAGGCAGATAGTAAGTCTTACCACCTCTAACTATTGTATTCAAATCCAATTTAACAGGCGGAGGTTGGACAGAAGTCTTCGCTATAGTCTCCGTATTGTCACTTGCCTCTGCTTGTTGTACAGCCTGCTCTCTTATCCTTGTTTGACTTCTTGTAATTCTTGGAGTAGAATCTCTGGGACCAGAAAACAAATTGTGTGGTCTGTAGGACGGGTCCTGTTTTCTGTCATCTCTGATGATTTCCTTGGGTGGTGATTCTACAACAGTGGGAATTTGATAGTGGCCATCTCTTTCAGGGACATTGGGAGATTTCTCTGGGGAAGGAATTCTTGGAGGGGATCCGCCGTAGGCTCCGTATATTTCACCTTCGTTTGCGGGTGGCTCCTGTGAAATTTCTCTAACCGTAGTATCTACTGAAATCTCTTGCTGTATGGGGGACAAGGATGGTCTGAACTCTCTTCTTTGACCTGAGGGGTGAGAGGGTGTTCTTTGGAAGTCATTTCTAGGAGTGGAACAGATGAATTCTTTGTCAACACGTGCTCTTCCTGCGACTACATCGCTATATCTTCTTTCTACAACTCTGTCGTTCTGTCTCTTTTGTTCTACTACTTCATCGCTTTGTCTTCTGGTTTCCACCGGAATAGGTTCTTTGATGGGGGCTTGATAGCTTTCCCAATAGTTTCTAGTCTGTGTTGACTGTGTGGTGGGAAGACTACAGGGGTGAAATGTTAGAACTGGGACATTGGCGGCAGAATCTGGAAAGAGTTGGCTGACATACTGCTGTTGGATTCATGGTGGAAATTTGGAGAAATCATACCGGAAGCTTTGATGGTTCGGGTGAAAACGTATGATGCTGGCTTTCTGCTCCATGGTTCTACGACCAGTTTACGATTAGCTTTTTGGAACTAAATCATTCTCATTCTTTCATTGCTCTACCTCGTCACCTTCCTTGGAGTTTAACATCCTTTTAACTTCGTGAGGATTCCAAACTTCATCGTTCGTAAAGTCGAACCGTGTATCTGCAAACTTCTCAGCGGCAACTACCTTAGCATTGTCCACATGGACCGGAAAAGTCTTACCTGAACTTCTGCAAATTACCATCAATTTGTTTGGTCCTCTCAAACATCGGACAATATATGGCCCTTCAAACTTGGGACATAGTTTTGAACTATGATAAGGCTTCTTGATTGCTCGGATGAAAACGTAGTCTCCGACTTTGAATTCTCTCTGCTTTGCCTTCTTATGTTGTTGCTCCAATGTTTTAGTTGTTTCTTTCTCCAACCTTTCTCTCGCCAAATCTCTTATATTATCGATCCTTTCCGTCAGCACATCCACCTCATCTGAAATGAACCTCATTTTCTCTGGTTTATTTACAAAAGGAGAAGCATAATCTTCCATTTCGTAAGGGACCCTTTTTACGTAACCGTGCAAAAGGAAGTGGGGGGATGAACCGATAGATCGATTATAAGCGGAATTTATCGCGATTTGGGCGAAACTCAGATATTTATCCCAATCTTTGTGGTTGTCATTGACATAGTGTCGTAGGAAAGATTCGATATCAGCATTTATTCTTTCCACAACTCCGTTTTGGGATGCTTTGTAAGGCATGATTTCTACCTTTTTTATCCTCCAGGCCTTGCACAAGTCCTTAAACACCTGGCTTGTGAACTCCTGGGCATTGTCGGACACAAGAAGTTGGGGAGCACTGTGCCTACATATGACTCTCTCTTGCAGTGCTCGGGCAAATTCTTTACTTGTCCTAGTTTTACAAGGCACTAGTTCGACGTAACGCGTTAAAACGTCACGGAAAACTAGTATATATTTGGCTCCGGACTCGGTACAAGTGGGGAGTTTTCCAATACTATCAACATGGACGCGTGAAAAAGGTGTGTAGGGCAAAGGCCATCTGTTTATCTCTGCTACTGGAGGTTTGTGACCTTTTACTCTAGCACATGATACACAATGGCTGCAATATTCTTTCACCAATTTTGCTAAGTGGGGAAAAGCGTATTTTTCCTTCACTCTTTTTTCTGTCCTTATAGGCCCTCCATGTCCGCTGCCCAGCGATGCATGGCATTGATCTATCACCGTGTAGATCATACTGTCGGGGACCTGGATGACATAAGGATCGCTTTGTATGGCGTAGTATAAGACACCTCTAATAAGAATGTGGGGATAGGTCTTTGGGTTTTCCTTAACCCATTTCACCAATTTTCCTATTCTTGGACATTTTTCTTGTTCTTTTATGAAGTTTTCCCTACTCAGTGCAAAGTCTGTTCGAGGTAAATCACCTCTGTTTTCCAACACAGCTTGCATTACAAAAACATTAGGTGCTGGGTGTCTACTCAAATAATCCGGCGGGATATTTGTTTTACCTTTTTTATAAACTATAGTGGGAGAGAAACTGTTTACGAACAAGATTCCATCTTGCTAAACGTCCAGTCTGTTGTTTGTTTCTGAAGATGAAACAAAGGGGTTGATTATCAGTGATAATGGTGACCTTATAGCCGAATACCGTGTTTTTGAACTTTTGCAAGCAAAACACTACGGCCAGGCACTCCTTTTCTATCGTATCATAATTCTTCTCACTTGCTCTGAGTACTCGGGAGACGAAGGAAAGGGGTTTCTCTTTCCCTTCGTCGGTAAGCTGGTACAACACTCCACCAATTCCGTAGTCGCACGCGTCTGTATTTACGAAGAATTCTTTGCTATAATCCGGAAATGTGAGCTGTGGTTGTACGACCAACTTATCTTTCAAAGTGTCAAATGCCTTTTGTTGCTTTTCTGTCCATACAAAGGGGACATTCTTTTTTACTAAATCATACAGTGGTTGTGCAACGACTGCGAAATTGTCTATTAAGAAGCGAAAATACGAGAAGAAACCAAGTATGGACTGTGTCTCCTTGACATTCGTCGGAGGGATGAAACTTTTCATTGTTTCGACTTTCACAGGGTCAGGGCTAATCCCATCTTTACCTATCTTAAATCCTAGATACAAAACTGATGACTGTAAGAAGCTGCACTTGGACAGTTTTACTCTCAAGTTGTTTTCTCGGAAAGCAGTTAGAACTTTTCTCAAATTTTCGAAGTGTTCGGTAACGTTCTTTCCTAGCACTAGTACGTCGTCAAGATAGACCTGTGCAACTGGTCCTAAAAGGTGATTTAAGGCCATGGTCATTGCCCTAGCATAGGAGGATGGGGCATTGCTTCGGTGGCCAAAGGTCAAGCGGGTAGGACAGAATAACCCTTTCCTAGTCCTAAACGCCATTAGCTTTTGGGTTTCTTCCTCTATTTCTAATGCATGGTAAGCATCGAGTAAATCTATCGACGTAAAAATCGTGTTTCCCCCGAGACGTAAAGATTTCCTCTATCGATGGGAGAGGATAGACGTCCTGGACACTGTAGGAGTTGAGGTAGCGATAGTCAAGGCACACTCTTGGTTTTAAACTGTTCTTTTACTGCCACCTGGTAGTGAAGAATGTGGGCTGTAACAAGCCTTGATATATCCCTTCTCCAACGCTGCATCTGTGTAATCATCGATGTCCTGTAAGTACTTATGGGGTAACCGGTACTGTTTACGGAAGAT
>JABUQX010097155.1:35000-42500 GCA_015478945.1 Trachelipus rathkii | reverse complement strand
TATTATACATACTATATATACATACAGGTTACATATATATATTACTATAGGGCGATTTAAAGAAATCCCTAAACCAACTAAAATATTCTGAAATGAAGAAAATCGGTAGTGGAATCGTGTCTTTTTATATGTGGAAATTTTGCGTAAAGTTGTTCCAGAATAACGAGTGAAGTAAAGGTGATATTTACGGAGAACGAGAAAGTAGATTATCAAAGTTCCAATTGAAACCACTGTTGTGGTTTCACATTGTCAGGTGCTAGTGGGAGACCGGAAACCAGACTCAACATTCAAAGCAACTGGTCGTGTAAGGACGTAAAGCGGATTGTGAGTGTCAGGCTTTCGAAATCGTGGACATTTGACTGGGACGTCAGGGAGCGAGTAAATCCCCAACGCAGATTAATTTACATCGTAATAGTTTAGTGGCGGTTGCCAAAGATATTGTATATAGTCCGCACTGGAGCTTAACAACGATTATAGCTGCTCTCATGTATATATTGTAAAATAAACTGTGGTTTTTCATCGTCTTTCAAGATAGCTACCTTCCGTTTCCAAGAGCGAACTCTTTTATTTATCAACCATTTGGTTTGAAGCAACCATCCGGTTACAACTGGTGGCTCGTAACTTTCTTGGACGGAAGATCAACATCAGATTGAGAGCAGCAGTTTTACAAGAGGTCAAAAATAAAAAAGCTAAGTACATTGAATATTATATTTTGTGGTGAGATTTGTTTGGGAAAGCACCAGGTGGGTTCTGAGCTAAAAATCTGAAAATTTTAGTTATTGGTTTAAACAATCAGCAATCGTAAAAGAAATTTTTTTTTTGGCCGTTGCCACTTTGTTTTTCGTTTTGCATACATTTTGCGCCTCAGAAAAATTTAAGATGGGAAGCGAAGATGAAATTAAAGGTGACGAACCTCAAAAGAAACCGAGTTCAATAGAACTCCTGACCATGCTACAAGAGTCATTAGCTGAGGAAAAGAATGAACTGGACTTTAACAATATAGCAGACAGTGTGCAGGGTCTCCACCAAGCATTACAAATGAAAAAAGCGAGCACAAGTCAACCACAAGAGACAGAAATAGTAAAAGGAAGCCCTAATTTGGGACAAAACTTGAACATAAAACAGGACGACCGAACGCGACACGGAACAACTAAGAAGAAATACATAAAGGAGAAACAGAATGTACGATATGAATTGAAATACCGACATGATACTTCGGATGAAGTAGAGAGTAGTGCTTTCAGAGGTAGGAGTGATGGTAACAACGAAAGTGATCAAGAACAAGCAAGAAAGAAAAGAAATAAGAAGAAAAGGACAGTCAGAAAGTATACTGTAGATGAGAGCTCGGCTACAGAAAACGATCACGTTGAAGACGTTGAAGACAGCGAACGGGACAAAGGGGGAAAGCTGTGGCTGAAGAGACTGGTCGAGTTAGAGAAAACGGGGATGGAGCCAAGTATGGCAGTAAATAGAGTTCTTATCATTCTGGCTGGAGAACTGTTGGAGGTTTTAAGAACGTTCAGTAAGGCAAGTGTGAAGGCTGTCAAGCCCTTAAAATATGGAAAGGAGAAAGTTCAAACCTTCGATGCTTTCATCGAAGATTATGAAAGATATGCCAGAGAACAATTAGGGAAAGATAAAAATCGTTGGGCGGTAGACTTGCGAAACTTTTTGGAGGGTCCATCGTTGAGGACCTATTACAGCATTTACCGGGCCAAATTGAGTTATACAACGATAGTGACAAGACTGAGAAGTTGGTGTAAAGAGGAGAAAGATAATGAGATTTTAGATTTACAACGGGAGTTTTGGAGAATAGAAATGAAGAGGAATGAGAAGTTGGCAGAGTTTGCCCTAAGGTTGCAAACGACGTATGAGGCAGCCACAAGCGAGGAACAAAGGGACGTGGAGATGTTAAAAAAACAATTTGTAGAATGTCTGCCGAAAAAAATGGCTAGGAGATTTAAAGTCCGGATGGGAGGGGAGAAAGAAAGTACAAAGATTAGATGGAAGGATGTCGTCACTTGGGCTCAAGAAGAAGATAAACTGGAAGAGCAAGAAAATGAGGAACCCGAAGCTGCCGCAATTCCAATATGGGCGACGTTGCAGGGAGAAAGACAAGAAAGACCAACATATGCCGACCAAGTACGGTACGGTAGACCGTTGCCCTCCTCCCATGGAAAAGAACATAGGGGATTCACTGACCGGAATACTGGACCGTATGAGCAACAAGGTGGGAGGTGTTATCACTGCGATAGGACAGGACACATAAAGAGAGACTGTTGGAGGTTTAGAGGGTGGTGTTTGGTGTGTGGTAGCAGTGAGCACACGATTGCCAATTGTGGAATGAAGACCAGGAGCAGGGACAGACGTCAGCAAGGAGAGCAAAGAGGTGGTGGAGAACGTACCGAAAATAGTGCCAGGGCTCACGGTGTTGATGAACGCAAATGTTTTGTGTGCGAGGAAAGTGGGCATTTGTGGGAGTCTTGCCCTATGAGGGCAGAAGTGGAAGAACTGAAAAAGAAGAGAAAACCAGGAGTCTCGGGAAACGAGAACGCTCCGCCATCAACGGGAGTGAGCCGGAGCCAACAAGAGTAAGGGAAGCACAAGCAAGTATCCCGGTTAACCAAGGGTGGTCAATACTGAATCCGGAGGCAAGAGAGTTTGTGACGTCGGGCCTTAGCCCTTTACAGCAACGACCAGCAAAAGTAAGAAAGAGAATAGATGAAACAGCAGATGAAGTAACAACTGGGGTTTATAGAACTAATGGGAGGAATAATTATGGTAGAGATGACAGTATCCAGCTGACACCATTATTACGGTTTAAAATACAGCTTGATAGTAAGGAAACGCTTGCCATAATGGATTCAGGATCACAATACTGTATTATTGGAGAAAATTTATTAAAAGAGATCTCGAATCCAGAAATAACCAGTAGGTTAATGAAATTGAGAGGTATAGGGGACCCATCTCACTGCACAGAATCCCAGAGAACTGCTACGTTGAGAGTGACCATTGACGGAATTGAGTACGGTCGATTTGAGTTTTTAGTAGTAAAGTATCTGAAAGAAGGTGTCATCTTGGGAATGCCCTTCTTAACAAAGAATCAGATCAAGTTAAATGTAGCAGAAAAGACGTTTACGCGTTATGGTGAGACGGGCATTATAGAGCATGTACATTTGCCAACTGACCCTGGAAATTGTGTTCGGGTTGTAACTGCACTCCCAGTTTACGTTGTGGAAGGTATAGCCATCATAGAGGATGGATGGGTTCGTGTTAAAGCATGTTGGAAGTCGGAGCAGATCACACCAAGAACTGGTACAGAATGGGAAAACGAACGTTCGGAAGAATTATTGATCGACAACAAAGAAGAAAAGAATAAAAGGGGTTATAATAAAAGATTCAGGATGCTGCCGGGATTAGTGAAATGGAAAGACAATCAAGGAGAAGTGTTGGTGAAGAAATTGACCGCCGGAAGAACATATTTGGGGAAGGGTGAGATCCTCGGCACAGCACACTTGATGGTGGATGAGGGTGATTTGGTAAAGTTCGAAGCAAAAACGTGTGCAGTAAATACTATAATACAAGAGCCACCGGAACAACCAGTCATCGAACAAGAGTGGACGAAAGAAAGATTGAGTGACGAAATAGAATTTATGGAAGAATTAACAACTGAACATCGTGAGAAGATAACAGAAGCATTATGGGACTACCGATCGGTATTTAGCAGAAGTGATGCAGACGTGAGCAGGACATCGATGACACCATACAAAATCAAACTACATGATGACACCCCAATTTACCAAAGAGCAAGAAGGTTCGACCAGAGAACGAATGATGAAATAGAAAGTCAAGTGAGGGAGCTGTGTCTGAGAGACATCGTGGAACCTTGTGCTTCAGAGTGGAGTTTTCCTATAGTTCCGATTAGGAAAAAGGATGGCACATTACGTTTATGCGTAGACTACCGTAGGCTTAATAAAGTAACTGAGGCTGACCGATTTCCCATGACCAACATCACCGAAACGATCTTCGGTTGTCATGGAGCTTACTATTTTACAAGTATGGACCTGGTTAAGGGGTATTACCAGATGCAGTTGGAGGAAGATAGCAAAGACTATACTGCATTTTCCACAGTAAGCGGACAATACAGGTTTAAAAGATTGAGCTTTGGACTCAAGAATGGGCCAGCTGCGTTCCAGAGGGAAATGCAACGGATATTAACTGGGTTTAGTAGGGATAAAGTCGTAATTTATGTAGACGATGTGCTTTTGATCTCGAAGGGATTCGATGAGCATCTAACCTTAATAAAACGTGTCCTCCAGAAGTTTTGTGAAGCCAATGTAAAAATAAAAGTGAGTAAATGTAAATGGGTACAAAAGGAAGTTCAATTTTTAGGCCATATAATTGGCAGAACCGGTATAAGAAAGCTGCCGGAATACGTAAATCAAATCGACAAATTAGAAAAGCCGAAGAATGTTGGAGAATTAAGAAGATATCTTGGAATGATTAACTTCCAGAGGAAATTCATTCGAAATTGTTCAGAAGTGGCGGCACCTCTTAGTGTGCTAACTGGTGGGAAAAGAAAAGATTTGATTGAATGGACGACGGAAAGAACTAAATCATTTGAAGAATTAAAAAAACGGATGAAGGATTCAGTAGAATTGGCGTTCCCAGATTTTTCATCACATGCGAAAAAGTTAGAATTGTTTGTAGATGCTAGCGGAACTGGTATGGGGGCTGGCCTTTGCCAAAAGCAGAATGGAGAAAGAAGGGTTATTGCATACAATTCACACTCATTTAGTGCTTGTGAGAGAAGAGCGTCGACCATAGAAAGAGAACTGTTGGCTATAAGATGGGGTATTAAAAGTTTTAGACCGTTCCTGTTGGGACAGACTTTCATTCTTTATACTGATCATAGACCATTGGTCTATTTAGATACAATGAAGTTGGTGGACAGTAAATTGGCACGCGTCTTGGATGATCTCAGCGAATATAGTTTTGAAATTCAATATTATCCTGGAAAAGAAAATGTGTTTGCGGACACCTGGTCCAGGTGCCACGGCAGTATTGAGGAGAGAGCGGAAGTCGTTGACCCCCTTGCGCTCCCAAAGGGATTGCTGTTGGTGAAATTAGTTCCAGGAGGAGCAGACTCCCTGTTTCAAAGCCTAAAGATTGTTTTAGATAACGCCCATCTAGAAGGAGTTCCAAGGAATTTTAGAAACCTGCGGGAAGTGTTGTTGGATAAGCTCATTTTGGAAAGGAGGGTATACGGGATAGAGAAACGGGCAAAAGCAGTAAAATACTTAAGAGCATTGAAAGAACCTGGAAGAGAGCCCGTGCCGGAAGTACTATTGGCAGCCAGCGATATTTTTAAAGTAAAGATATGGCTCCATCATGGAACATGCTGTTCGGTGGCCTATATTGGCCCCAAGATGAGAGAAGAAGAACAAATGGAGAATGTGCACTTGCAGGTACTGGGAGGAAGCCATTTTAATCCCTTAAAAGACAATGGCACATTCTGTCCAACAAATTGGAATACCATGACGGAGGAAATACCAATCATTTCAGACGACGAGGAAGAATTTCGAGAAGATGGACAGGATACCGATGGGGAACATCCTCAAGAGGAAGAAGAAGCAAGTGGGGGTGAAGAAACTAACTTGTTGAGTCACCATTATGGTGAAGGATTGGAGATAAATCTGTTGATGAAAGAAAGAGGCCACATTTCAAGACTGAGTTGTAACCACATTTTGAAGGGGGTTGCCTGGAAAGAAGTGTGTATAGGGGAGGTAACAAAATGTGCGTTTTTAGATACTGGTGCAGTGATCAGTTTAATACAAGAGGCCGTCGTAAATGATCTTACGCAATTTGGGCACATACGACGAGAATGGCCAGTGGAAGTAAAACTTAATGGTGTGGGCACCGGGGAGGTGGAGTGTACAAGAGCAGTAGAAATCACCATAAACATGAAATACCGACAGGTGACATTGCCATTGGTGGTGGTTAAAGATGAATATATCCCAGCTTGCCTCTTGTTGGGCATGAACTATCTTGTAGAAACTGAAGCAGTTCTAGATTTTGGTGAAGGAATAATTTCGCATGGTGAAGATTCTGAGAATGTGAGTAACACGTTTATAACAACGGTGGCGGTAAATAATGTATCGGTTAACAGAAACAGTAGTCAATTAATGGAAATAGCGCCAGAGGAGATTATGAAATTACAAAATAGATCAGAAGCTATAAAAACTTTGAGAGAGAGGGTGAGAAATGGGCAACAAATTGAGAAGACCGATCTCTTAAAAGAATTTTACCGGTACAGAGAAGATTTTGCCATAAACCAAGGAATTTTAGTGAAGAAACTGGGAACAAATTATTATAGTGCAGTGGTGGGATTCAGACAACTTGTACATGTAAGCGTGACCATACACAGAAATCTTGCACACATAGGACGAGACAAATTATTAGATGCAGTAGTGAAGTATGTGTGGCATCCAAAAATATACACAGTGGTTCAGGAAGTATGCAGGACTTGCCCGAAGTGCCAACTAATGAAGATTGAGCATACGGTAGTATACCCACCTATCTGGAAGATTGAAGTGAAGAATCCATTTGAGATGGTTGCCGTGGACGTTATGTCCATGCCAAAAACAAGATTGGGAAATGTAGCATGCCTGGTTGCAATTGATCATTGTAGTAAATGGGCAATGGTGAGGCCACTGAAAAATAAGGTAGCAAAAAGTGTATCAGATGCATTTGAGTATCATATGCTACCAAGTTTCATACATGCACCGTACAAGATACTGACTGATAATGGAGTGGAGTTTAGGAGTCGGAGGTTCGAACAGATGTTGAGGAGCTATGGGATTGACCACATTTATAGTAGTCCTTATAAGCCATCAAGTAACGGGGCAGTGGAGCGTGTCAATAGAACGTTTGCAGAGCTAGTGAAGAATGTAGTAGCTGAAGAATTGGATTGGGACATTTGTCTGCCGAGAGTGGTGTTGACATATAACAACACAAAACATACTGAACTGGGGATGTCACCAGCAGAGAAATTAATGACGGAGCATCATGAAAGAGGAGTGATGCTACCCATCCCAAGAGAAGAACAAGGAAAGTGGAGAGAGGGACACCCTAATTGGTTACCTTATGCAGTGGGTGTAAAAGTCAAAAGGAAGATTATAAGTGTAGATAGGTCAGTAGACAAGAAGTTGGGAGAAAGATTTGCAGGGCCCTACGTAGTTACCAAAGTTGTATCCGAGGGAATGACGTATGAGATCGAAAGGGAAGGAAAAACTATAAAAGCACATTACTCACATTTGAAAGTTTGGGCAGATCCGCCTCCTTACTTGTTACAGCATTTCCGACAAGAGAACGAAGAAGTAGAATTAGAGACCTCGCAAGTAAACTCACCTGAAGAAATTGATTCTGAGATAGAGACATCGGAATGTGGCCCCAGGTCGGGGTTCTTAAGGAACGTTTCAGTACAAATGGAGAAGAACC
>JABUQX010097155.1:27500-30000 GCA_015478945.1 Trachelipus rathkii | reverse complement strand
CATGCCTCCGAAAACCCAACTATCTGTTCCTAAGTACCTAAAGTCTCTGCTTTTTACTCTTCTCTTTCTTTTTTCTATATTTATTTTTCCTCTTTCTTATTTCTTTTTACTTTTTATCCTTCAATCTTTTTTATCCATTTCCCTTCCCTTTTATTCTTTATTCTTTCATATTTTTTCCTTCTTTTTATCTTCTTTCTTTCTTTTTCTATTTTTTCCTTTTCTTCTTCTTTTTCCTCTTTTTCCAGCATCTTCCTTTCTTCTTTTTCCATCTTTCTTCTTTCATCTTTCCATTTTCTTCTTATTTATATCTTCGTTCTTCCTCTTTCTTCTTTCTTCCCTCTTTTTGTTTGGCTTCTTTCATATTTCTTCTTTCTTTGTTCGTCTTACTTCTTTTTTTTATTTTTTCCTTTTCTTTCATCTTTCACCTCTCATTTTTCTTCTTTATTTCTTTCTTGCTTCATCTTTCCAATTGCTTCTTATTCATTTCTTCTTTCATTTTCCTTTTTCTTCTATCTACTTTTTTTTATTGTCCTTTTACTTTTCATTACCCTTTTTCTTCTTTTCTATTTTTACTTTTTCCATTCTTCTTTGATCTTTCAATTTTCTTCTTTTATCTTTCCTTTCTCCTACTTTTTCATTCATTTTTTTCTCTTTCAGCTTTAATTTTTCTTCTTCCTCCTTTTTTTGGAATTTATTCTTTCTTTTTCCTTCTTTCATCTTTGCACTTTCTTTTTATTTATTTCTTCGTTCTTCCTCTTTCTTCTTTCTTCTCTCTTTTTGTTTGTCTTCTTTCATATTTCTTCTTTCTTCTTTCATCTTATTTCTTTTCTTCTATTTTTCCTTTTCTTTCATCTTTCACCTCTCATTTTTCTTCTTTATTTCTTTCTTGTTTCATCTTTCCAATTACATCTTATTTATTTCTTCTTTCATTTTCCTTTTTCTTCTTTCTTCTTTCTTCTATTTTTTTTATTCTCCTTTTACCTTCATTACCTTTTTTCCTTCTTCTTACCTTTTCCTTTTTACTTTGTTCTTTCTATTTTCTTCTTTTATCTTTCCTTTCTCCTACTTTTTTATTCATCTTTTAATTTTATATCTTTCATTTTCCTACTTTCCTCTTCTTCCTTCGTATTTATTCTTCGAACTTTCTTCTTTCATTTTCTTCTTCTTTCTTTTATCTCCTTCTCTTCATTCTTCTCTCATTTTTACTTCTCTCTTCTTTTAACTTTTTCTTTTCATTTTCTTTTTTCATTCACAATTAATTTTGCTTCTTTTTCCTTCTTCCTTCATTCCTTCTTTTTTCTAATGCTTTTATCTTTCTTCTCTTTTCTTTTTTAAATCCTTATTTATTCTTTCCATTTTCTTCTATTTTACTTGCTCTTTGTTCTTTTCCTTTCTTTAATCTTTCACCCTTCTTCATGCTTCCTTTTTCCCTTTCTTACTTTTCTTTATTTCTCTTATCATCTTTCTTCTTTATCATTTTCCTAATTTTTCTTTTTTCTTTCCTTTTCTTCTATCATCTTTTTCTTTCTTATTTCGTTCTATTTCTTTCTTATTTTTTCTATTATTTTCTTACTCCTTTTTTTCATATTTGTTTAATGTTCTTTTTTTCTCTTTAATTTTTCTTTTTCCTTCTTTCCAAACTCAAGGATTCTCATCCTTTGGTTTTCTTCAAAGCATTTACTATTTCATTCTTTGAAATATGCCTCATATTTTCACTCTTAGTCTCACCCCCCTTAATATTCTCTATTACTCTAAATTGTCTTCTTTCCAACAGGAAAAATCTATTATAACATACAAAAATCACACTCTCTTATACTTCTCGCAAAGAAGGTTCGCCCATCTGGATTCGAAACCACGTCCAAGGTGGTGGCTAGAATTTCCAAACGCGATGAACTGAAGCAGGGCTTGCTATCAAGCCTAGAATCTTTGCATTCTAACCCATTTGGTAAGGAAATACATGTAACTCAATTTCTCCTGACTAAGAACCTACTGCGGTAGGTAATGAACCCCAATTCTTGGGATAGAGGTTCGGTGGCTACATATAATAATATAATATAACCACCCGTAGAAGTTTCCGTTGAAGAGGTTACCCCTCTTCGCCGGCCGGAAAGAAAGTCTGTCTTTTCGCCATCTTTTTGCAAAATAAAGTAAACAATATGAAGAAATGCAGAAGAAAAAACGCAAAACATGGAAGAAGAAATACAAAAAGATGAAAAAAGAAAGAAGAATGAAAGCCGATGAATAATGATAAGGATGAAAGTAGAAAGGAAAAAACAAAGAAGAAAGGTCTTCCTCCATCTTTTACCTCTTTCTTTTTATCTTTCTTTCTTTCTCTCCTTTCCACTTTCCCCTTTCTTATTTCTTTTCACATTTTTTTCCATTCTTTATTTCTTTTTTTTTCTTATTTTCCTTTTCTTCGTTCTTTTTTTCTTCTCTTTTCTTTTTCTTCTTTCATATTTTCTATCGTCTTTTTATCTTCTTTCTTTTCCTTCTTTTTTTT
>JABUQX010097155.1:0-7500 GCA_015478945.1 Trachelipus rathkii | reverse complement strand
ATATATATATATATATATATATATATATATATATGTATGTTCATCTATCTAATCATATTATTATTTAGATAAAAATACCCATTCTAAAAATTCCTTACAGCATATATGATGTGAGTAAAAAGAATTTAATTATCCGAAAGAAGTTTCATGGAGTGAGACGTACCCATATGAGTCCAGATGAACAGTGTGAAAATGTTAATCTCATCTAATCAGATGCCTCCTCAAATCAGTGCCAAAATGAAGCTTTAATTATGGCGGAGGTACGAATCCATCGACATAAAGATTCATTAGATAATTAAATAGATGAGTAATAATAATAATAATAATAATAATAATAATAATAATAATAATAATAATAATAATAATAATAATAATAATAATAATAATAATAATAATAATAATAATATTTGATATTATTTAAACATAATTTGATTCATTATATTTCACTGAAAATCGAAATTATAATATAAATATTGTGTAATAATTAGATCAGATTTATTGTTATTGTGTAATTTTTTAGGTCTTTCAGTTTCTCTTAATTCGGTATTCAATGTTTCACGTATATGGGAATTGGAATTACGAGGTTAGATGTGGGTTATGTGTGAATGGGTTTATTTTAGTTTAAATTGTCGTTTTCTTTTCTATGCCATAATTTGTACTGTGACTTTAATATAGATTGTTTAATATGTTTCTAATTACTCCTTCTTTATCCTCTGGTGTTGTTTAAAAAAGACTGTTTATATACTATAAATTAGGAGTGAAAACCCTCCTCAACAAGTAACGCTGATAAAGTGAGAGCCTTTATACAATTAGAATATTAAGAGGTGAGAATCCTCATTTGCAAGGTTATTTTACTTCATGGTGTCGCTTAGGAATAGGCATCTGATATCGAAAGACTTTAAGCGGGCGTCCCGCCGATGAGTTCCATAAAGGTGGGGGAAGAACTCATTAGCTTCACCACCATTAGTTGGTATAAGTCGTCAAAGGAAGAACCTTCAGGTACGCAATTAAAACATTCATCGTAGTTGATACAGAACCTAAAACAGAATAGTTGAGTAAGTGAATAAAGAAGAAAGGAGAATAAATATAGCACAAAGGAAACTAACGACACAATAACAAAGAAGTGAAAAAGAGAAAATAACTATACTTGCGCCCTATATGCCAGGATTAGCCTGAGAGATCCGGGCTTGGAACTTCAACAGCCAGATCGAACTCCATACTGGTTAACCTGTACCAGAATACGAATAGAAGAATCTTTTGATAAATGAAAAAAGAGAATAAAAAACAGTCTTTGAAAGGATATAGAGGTTAATTTTTAAAGAGGATAATTAGTTGCTAATTTAAAAGTTTAACAGTACATTTTATATCATAGATTAGACGTCTAAATTAACTAAAACCCCTTTTGCATAAAACCCAAGGAACTGTGTTTCCTCATCACTGCAACGCCGAAACAAATTTCGTCGACAGACAGAAACAGAGAAGGAAGACCTCCCCAGAGAAAAAAGAAAAACAGATTCTTGCAACAAGCAAAGAATCAAACAAAAGAGAAGTTCCCAAGTATTTCAAAAAGGGAAAGTAACAACTTAAATTTTTAAAAAATATTTTTTTTTGTATCAATGAAATTAAGTAATTAAGGAAAACAAAAATTTTAATAATTAAAACATAATTAATTTTAATATTAAACATATCTTTAAATAAAAAGGGTTGGTTGTTTGTTTGTGTGTATAGGGAGGGAAAGTATAGAAGTAGATAGGCTAATAATTATTTCTATAACACCCCTTTTATTTTGCATTCGTGCGTGTCAAAAGGAACAGTATATATATATATATATATATATATATATATATATATATACCCTAACGCACACGCACGCAGGCATATTGTACAGAATTAGATTGTGTGTACCGACAAAGCGTAAGTGGAGAACGCCAGACACACACACAAATTCTTCAGTCCGTAGCATACACTAGTACACAGACAAGCCTTCCCGTGCAATTGACGCCACTCTGTCTCGAGGTAAGCGGAGACCCCTAGCGGCAGGTAAAGGAAAAGGAATTTCTTCCCAACGAATTGCAAAGAGTAAGGTAGCACTCGTTTTTTTTTTATATATATAAAATATTTATATACCTAAATACGAATACCTATTAAAGATTTTTGTTTTAAAATTTAAATTTAATAAAATATCAAACTTAAATTACTTAAACATCTTCATTATTGATTAATATTTTTTAATAGCTTCATTTTTTTATTTTATTTAATAATATAAATAAATAAGTATATATATAATATATATATATATATATATATATATATATATATATATATATATATATATATATATATTATATATATATATATATATATATATATATATATATATATATATATATATATACGGCTATCTGGTAAAATAGGTTTGTTTCAGTGTGCGTAAACGAGCGCACATGTTCAGCGTACACAAACTAGAGCGAGAGGAGAGACGCGCCATATTGACCAAATTGTTATTGCATATAGAGTCAAGGTCAAATGACTTCTCGTTCGTTCAGAAACATTTTCAAAACAAAAAAGTAGTGGAAAGAATTTCTCTTTCTCGTATTTTTTTTATATTTTCTTTTTTATCACAAATGAGAATTGATTGGAAAAATTATTGTAATACGTAATTAATTGATTGCAGAAAAGAGATTGCTTTTGCCTAATTATCATTTTAATTGATTTTTATTTTTTTAATTAATAAAAATAATCAACTGAAACAACCAATCAATTCGACTTTTGATCTATATATATATATATATATATATATATATATATATATATTATATATTAATATATAACCAACAACAACACTTAATATATATATATATATATATATATATATATATATTATATATAATATATATATATATATTTATACCATTATATGCACCTCTCTATACTATACTCAACATATATATATATATATATATATATATATATATATATATATATATATATATATATATATATGTACATGTGTACTTGCACGTGTACACATTTGTGTATCCGATATACGGCAGACGTATACAGTATTTGAAGGTCGCATGTACGGAGAAGGGCCAGATGATTTTAACACATTGCATGTAGAGCATTGAGAGTATTTTAACTCACAGCTGTTTTTTGTTTACAAGGAGCAACCTTGAGAGAAAGAATAGGATAGGTATTTTCAATCTCCCTTTTTCTTCTCTTCGTAAATAAAGAAAAATTGTTTTAAAAGGAATATCGCTTAATAGTTATCGTTATAATTTTCACTATAAACGTAATTTTAATTGAATTTAATAACGAACAATCACTATGATATCAAGTAGAATCTGAGCACTTTTTTCATTTTAATTGAAGCTGAATATTTATCATTTTAATTAAGATAATTAAAAATATATTTGGGGCATTTCAATTAGAATTGATGTTCATATAATTTTGCCCATATAATTCATAATAGACTTTGATTTCATCAATCTTTATTCCCGATTAAACCATTTTTCTCATTTTTTAACTATCAACAACTCCATTAACCATACTTACTCACCTTATTTTCACTTTTTACTAACGAGTCATTAAGATGGCAGAGAACGAATGGCAGGTCGAGTCGTGTAGTCCCTTAGCTCCGGAGGTGATGGAGAAGGGTAAAACAGACCTGATGGGTAGTACCACAACGGTAGTGGGTAAACCTGCCCCAAAAAGGGAAGATATCTCGTCACACCCTGAGAGAGGGGGCGCTGATAAAACAATCCCGCTTGAAGGAGAAACTATCTCGACACTGCCCGAAGGAGGGGGAGGAGAGACGTTTGTCCGAACTGAAGAGAAAAAAGTGAAAGAGAAGGAAAAGGTAGGAAACAAGGAGACGAAAGATGAAATAAAAAATGAGAAAGAAGCGGTGCAAGGGGAAGAGAGAGAGAAAGAAAAGGAAAATGAAGATATAGCACTTTGCTCAGGAGGAGCCAGTGCCCCATTGAATGTTTGTATGGAATACAAAGAAAGAAAAGAAGATAAGTCTCAGACCCAAGTATTTGCAGGTAGAAAAAACAGTGGAGAAAAGCCATGCTCGATAGTAAAACCAATGCCTAGAGAAACGCCTTTCCAATATGATAGAAATGCATCTTCAAATACCCGATCATCAATAGAAGCTATGATGGAATTTGTTAAGTACAAGGGAGTTAGAGGCATTCCATTCAATGTATTTGTACAGGAAATAAAACGCTTAATAGATACCTATCAAAATCTAGCTCTAGTTGAACCCTTAGGAAGCCTGTTCGAAGCAAAAAAGGTCAATTATATGCTAATTACGAAGATATTAGGTTACATTGACACTGAAACCAATGATACTTCCTTAAGAAGAGAAATCTTGAGAAATTTTAATCCGAGTTTGGATACAGGAGTTTTGCTACAAGAAGTTATAGAATTGGAGAGAGCAAATCCCCTCCAAACAAATCTGGTTGAAGAAAATATGGAAGATATAGAGGAGGATTCAGAAGGCATAGAAGAGATGTCAGTGCTAGCTATAACTGATATGAAAATAGAAAAAGAAGATACAGGCGGAGAAGCCAAAGCGGTAAGATTAGCACCGGAGAGTGCTCCAACAAACGAAAAAGCGCCAGAGTTGATTTTAAAACGTGTGTCGGTTGGAAGAATTTTAGATGGGAATCTTAAGAGAGTAAGAGATCCCGAGAAAATGGAGGAGCAAGTGTCCCAGGTCCGAGGACCCAGAGGGAAGAGAATTGAGGATTCGAACCAAATTTTCGCTAAAACACCAAGACACGAGGCGGACAAGTATCGTTCCCAGGGAGAGACCGTCTGGCCAGTTAAATACGTACACGCCGCGGTTGAATCTCATCCCTATCGGAAAGTCGATTTGTCAGTATCCCAGAGGGGAAAAACAGCCTCTTCAATGAGAGAGTCACGTAGGTTTCTAGTACCTATATGTGAGGAAAGAGAAAGGGAAACCGCATTGAATGGAGAAGCTCGGGTGGAGCCAGACAAGGTGAAAAGGAGGACAGGGCAGGAATTGATCACTCCCCCCTCAACTCGTCACAATGTTGGTCCCAGAAGAGTCAAACCCAATGTCAAGCACATCCCTTCAAATTCGAAAGAAAATTTGGACCAATCCGAAAAGATAAAGGCGATGGAAGCTTTTGATCCACCTTCCAACGAAATGAATCCACTCGGAGCTGTCGGTTCCACAATCCACACTTTAAAAGGGAGATATGACCCCCCAAAACCTTTATCCCCGCCAAAAGTAGAGAAAAAATCGAGCGGAGAGAGGAGAGTGAGAAGATATATAGATTTGTATTAAAAAAGAGTTGGGGAAACATCGAATAGTTATATATTTATATATATATATATATATATATATATATATATAGAACCCTTTATATATATATGTACTTATTCAACTGCTACTATGCCTATATATATATATATATATATATATATATAGGCACTAAAATATCTGGTATCGGAAAGATTGGCTTTGTAGATAGCCCGATACACGTATTTAGGCTGAGCTCGACCCACCCCTTTTAAAGCAAAAAATATCAAATTTGTTTCCGTTCAAATCTCTGTATATATATATATATATATATATATATATATATATATATATATATATATATATATATATATATATATATATATATATATATATATATATATATATATATATATATATATATATATACATGTATCTATGTATGTAAGTCTGTAGATATGTTTTGGGTATATCCATGTACGCCTAGTTGCATGTATAGGTGTAATTTGCATGTTTATGTATACCTAAATAGTAGTAGTAGTGATGAAGCTATGGTAAATGAGTTTTAAAACTGTAAATTCTAATCTTTTAAGAATAGTTTTAAATTAATTGTCATTTCACCAAGAAATAGCCATTTAAAATTCATCAAAAAATCATAGGAACATAAAGGTTCCCTAGTTTTCTTTATATATCTGTTTGTAAATCGTAATATAAAGTAACAAATCCATTTTCATAAATTCAAAAAAGGGTAATTATTGACCGATCAAAAAACGAGTTTTAAAACACTAAGCACCTATATAAAAAAAAAGAAATATATATATATATATATATATATATATATATATATATATATATATATATATATATATATATATATAACTAGCACTATATATATATATACTGCTCTGCTGTATATATGTATAAGTATATGCATGTGAATATGCTTAGATACAAACTGTATCCACTTGTAATAGCGCTTCATATATGGGAATGCTTCTAGTTTTAATCTAACTTCTAAACTTGCTTGCTTCATTTATAAAAAATTCTCGAGTCAATAATAAAGTGGAAAAAAGGATTTGAAATGATAAGTACATTCCCCCAATGATAAAATAATAAAAGTCTAAGCATAAACAGGTCGAGTTTCTGTAGTTTAAACCCAGAGGTAGAGGGTCGACTAAGGTGGCTCCCTTACAACCCCCAAGAGACCTCCAGAAAGGGTTCTGATGGCATTTTTGATAGCTAGCATACCCGAGAGGTCATGGTACCCAGTAAGTCTTAAGGAAAGCATGTCGTAAGCCATAGGCACATCCGGATGCTCTACATAATGCCGGTTGAAAAATCTGTACACAAGGTGTACAGGCATTTATTCGTATATGTTTACTGTTTGCTAATAATTCTTTTATTTATTTTAGAGAGAGAGGGAGGGAAGTCAATTTGGTTCTCCAGATCGATATCTGTTAAAAAGCCGAAGATCGGATCATTCAGATCGTTCTAACAGGGAGAGAGAGAGAGAGGAAATTAGTAGGTTTCACATTGACTCAGGAGATTTCGGAAAGGAAAATTCAAGTTTGTTTATATCACATTTATTTTAATATTCTTTATACCTATGTATAAGATTTAATCTTTTTCTATATATATATATATATATATATATATATATATATATATATATATATATATATATATATATATATATATATATATATATATATATATATATATATATATATATATATCATTAACATACGTTGTTTTTGCGAAAAATAATATTTATTTCATGCTTAGCCATTTTCACTTTATTTTTTGCCGAAAAGTAACAGTTGAATAGAATTTAGTGTCTTTAGAAATTACTTAAGGACTTTCCACGAACTTGGAAACGAATATACCAAAGTAATTTTCTTATTTTGCTTTAAAAATGGGTTTGGAAGTATGTTTAGTATAGCTAGCTCTTCTAAAAAGATGGCAACAGGATGTGGACTCCGCAAGCCGTCTTGTAGAGAAGGAGGTATAGGTACATTGAAAGGGTCAGAAAAAATAAAAAGAGAAATTTAAAAAATTAAAATTGGAAGAAGAGCTGCACACTAGTTACGTTTCGCTTTTAGAAAACAAATAGGGTAAAACAATGATTCAGTATGGGCCAAGAAGCCATTACTTCAGTCAGTTTTCAATTTGGAAGAGACAGTCGGTAAATGAGGCGCGGAAAGGCGAGAAGTACCTCTTCA
>JABUQX010097154.1:22500-29617 GCA_015478945.1 Trachelipus rathkii | reverse complement strand
AAAAATCGGGCGTGCGCGAAACGTTAAGTGTGTGGTGTGTGTGTTGTGATGTGTGTGTGTGTGTGTGTGTGGGCGAGAGAGAGAAAGAACAAAAGGGGGGTAGGGGCAATGATGATGTAGTCATGACAACATCCAAAGGGGGGTAGGGTAAACAATTGTAGTCATGGCAACTGAAGAGAAAAGAAATAGCGGGTGGGGTAAAGAGATGGAGGGGGATAGAGAGAAAAAAAAGGGGGTAGGGGGTAACGTGAAGTAGGTGTGTGTGTGTGTGTGGTGTGTGTGTGTGTGTGTGTGTGTGTGTGTGTTGTGTTGTGTTGTGAATGTGTATGTGTATACGCCACTGTGTGTAATGAACAACTCGTGTAATGTTGATGACTGCGTCATCAACATACACTCGTCTGTGTGCACCTACGGTGCACACATATGTAAATATATACATAAAAGACCATGGGGAAAAGGGGGGAAGGAGTAATAATAATAAAATTAATAATAATATATTATAAATAACACTTCATATACGTACATCAATATTTACTATCAAGTGTACGCGGCGCTAACGCGGTGCGTACACACGTGGTAACGTTTTCCGTGTACGTGATTTCCATGTGCGTATTTCATGTACGTCACTTACTCTTAGCTGTACTGGATACTACTACTGTCACCGTTTATTCTTTTAATGAAATCCAATAATAGGATTGCGTTCTCTATCTACTTTTTATTAATAATGTTCGCTCTGTCAATTTATTTCCTGCCTTTGTCTTTTATCGATGTTTTCACTCTTTTTTTTTTTTTTTTTTTAATTTTGATTTCAAAACGCGTCCAATACAATATCAAATAGCTGATGATAGGGAGTTGGCCTTAGATCAACTGACCTCTCAGACCTCTCTGACCTCTCTCATATTTCTAATTGGGGTACCAAAAATATAGTTGTTTTCTTTGATTCAAAAAAAATAAATTTCCAGACCTCTCTTCACGACATAATCTTCCACAGATCTCTAAAATCATCGAAAACCTACAACTCAAACCTTTGTTCTTATTATTGTTGATATTTACTTTCTGAATGATCTTTCTTGGAAGCACCACATTATTTCACTGGCTAGAAATCTTTCTTTTTAAAGGTTAGGTGTTATAATGCTCCTTAAAAACTTCATATCATCCCTGTGGATTAGATGTCCACGGGTGTCATCCTTAATTGTATATATAGAATATGTACACCATATCTAGGGTGGTTCTATTTATATCGTTCTTTGAAAAGGTAGAGACTAGGCCTTTCGCCTTATCACTCATCTCCTTTCACTTACTTTCCCCAATCTCTTTCTAGTTGTCGAACTATTGCGTGATTCTTGAGCACTTTTCTTCTGAACTCTCCATTCGAATACTTGCTCCTTTGAGGAGGGTTCTTGTGACATGACTTTTAATCTAGTTTCACCCTTTCTCCGCTTATTATTTCGAAAAACAAACATATTTTATGGCAATTAATTATTAACTTAAATTATTTCACTAGGCCTAAATTTCCTTTTCCCATGCTTTCAGTTTTTGTAGAATCTCTAGAACCTAGATAGAGAGTTCAGTTTACCTTTTTTGACTTTAATAAAAAGAAAAAATCTCTTCCCTGTCCTTGTCGACGTTGGTAAGGACAGGTAAGAGATTTAATACAACTAATTTTATTATTAGTGATTTATAAGATTATTATTTATTTATAAGACGATCCAGATAATCGTTGTCGAAGTAAATTGTACCAATACTCATTTACCAAATCATTTTAAATAAACAAATAGTGGAATAAATAAATAAATAAATAAAAAAATAAATAAATAAAATATAAATAAATAAAAAAAATATAAATAAAAAAAATATAAATAAATAAATAAAATAATAAATAAATAGATAAATAAATAAATAAAAATAGGTATTTAATAAATAAAACCATTATAAAATAAAGAACATAAATAAATAATCGAAAATAAACCAAAATAACTAAAAATAATTTAGTCAAATTAAATTTATTTACTTTAATTAAATCAACATTATTTAAGCTGAGGTATCCAACTACTTATATACTTATGCTCATATATATATATATATATATAGTATAGTATATATATATATAATATATAATATATTATTATATATATATTATTATTATATGATATATTATATATATATATTATATATATGATATATATATATATATATTATATATCATATATGTATATTTATATAAACAAAGATATATTATATATTAATATATATATATTATATATACATTCTATTATAATATATATATATAGTTATATATATATATATATAATATATATATATCATATTATATATATATATATTATATATATATATATATATATATATATATATATATGCCAAAATACCCCAAAATGATGAATGGGGTATTTTGGCATACGCCGACGATATAGCTTTCTGGAGCGTGAAGGAGGAAGACATGGCAGAGGGACTGGAAAGGTGGAATATGTGTTTCGAAGAGGGAGGCCTGAAAATGAATAAGGAGAAGACGGTGTTTATGGGAATAAATAGAGAGAGAGATAGAGAAGGTTTAAATATCCAGATAGATGGCAGCAACATAAAAGAGGTAGAAAGTTTTAAGTATTTAGGAAGTGTGTTCGGAAACAGGGGAGGAGTTGGGGAAGATAACTCCGAAAGGATAGGAAAATACGGAAGAAGCGTGAGCGTTTTCTATCCTTTGCTGAAGAATCAGAATGTGCCCCTGCAGGTGAAAAAAAAACATTTTTGAGAGTGTTTTGACTCCCATATTGATGTATGGTGCGGAGAGTTGGACGACCAACGTATCCACAAGAAGCAGAATACAAGCAGCGGAGATGAGGCCTTTGAGGGTAATGCTGGGAAAGAGCAGAAGAGATAGAGTGAGAAATGAACATATACGAGAGAGAGCAGGGGTATGTGCGATGAGAAATAAGATAGAAAAGGCACAACTGAGGTGGCTGGGACCTCTAGAGAGGATGGGGGAGGAGAGAGTGGCGAAAAGGTCTTGGGAGTGGAGGCTGAGAGGCAGGAAACCGAGGGGGAGGCCGAGAAGAAGGTGGAGAGATGAAGTAGAAGAGGTACCGGAGAGGCATAACTTCATGAACATCATGGAATTGAGAAGAGGTGGAGACTTCGAAGAAGGAGACGGATGGAGGATGAGACTACACACAATGACAAGCAGATAAATGCCTTCCTGGGAGATTATTATTATTTTTATTATTATTATTTATTAATTATTATTATTATTATTATTATTATTATTATTATTATTATTATTATTATTATTATTATTATTATTATTATTATTATTATTATTATTATTATTATTATATATATGGCTATTTATAAGATGTTGACTCCAGGAACGAAAATCAATAAAAAATGTAACGTAATTTCAATGATTTGAGGTTAAATACATTAGTAAATACTGGATTTTCAAATGTAATTTAATTAATATTAACAAAAATTAGAAAGAAATTGACATATATTTTTTTGTGCTTCACACCTATAGTCCCTTATATAAGAATGAGTAGAAAATGAGTAAGCTTAGGTAATTTATTTCAGTTTAAATTTTATGAATGTATACGTAAAGTTTGTAGAAACACCTTGACAGTAATAAATTGATATTTGATATTTTTATATATTTTATGTTTATGAATTCCGGGGTGGGGCCTTATTATACTATATAATATATATTATATATAATATTATATATATATATATATTATATATATATATATATATATATATAGTATATATATATATTTATATATATTATATATTATATATATATTATTATATATTAATATTATATATTATATATATAGTAATATATATATATATAATATATTATTATATATATATATAATATAATATATATATATATATATATATATATATATATATATATATATATATATATATATATAATTATATATAATATATATATAAGTAATATATATAGTATATAGTCTATTATATATAATAGGTAAATGTCTAGAACGTGTGTCGCACTACGAAAACGATAATACTAATCATTTTGGAAAATATACGAATCATTTTGGAAAAAATTTTTTTTAAGAATTATAGAATGGACAAAAATTAAAACGAATTGATATATATATATTTTTTTCACTTCACACTAAGCGTACAAAAATTAGGCTATGGCAATTAATTTCCTTTTAAATTTGACTTGTGTAACTAAAGTTTGTAAAGCATAATTAAAAGTTATTAGTTTAATATAAAAATTTAAATTTTATTTCGATGCTACTTAGACTTTTCTATTTCACTTTGTTTTAAATGTCCTTAACAAATTATCATTTACTTTGTATGTAAGACAAGTTTTTTATTCATTCCAATTGTTTCATTTTCCCTTTAAGATATTTATTATCTTTCGTAGCAAGTATGTTCTTTTTGAGCGATTTCGCTGGTTTCAAGCAACTTTGATTTAAATTTAACTGCAATAATTATCGCTAAATGCTGTGTCATTGATGTTGTATCAGATTTGGTCCTAGCATGGGTTTTTAGCATAAAAAGTTCCTAAATAGTTACTTTTCTTTATTGGAAAATATAATGCTTCAAATATCTTATGGTAAATGCAATAATTAAAAAGCCACAACAATCATATCTCAAACCTACAATAGCTTAGGGAAAAGGAATACAATTGCTGGCGATGGCTGGTCCAATTTTAGTGGCGGAAAATGTAATATATATATATTATAGTATATTATATATATATATATATATATATTATTATATATATAGTATATATATATATATATATATTATATATATATATATATATATATATATATATTATAATATATATGATATATATATTATATATATATTTTATATATATAGTATAATATATATATATAGATATATATATATATAATAATAATATTATAATATAATATATTAATATGTTATTAATTTATATATATATTATATAATATATATATATATTATATATGATATATATATATATATCTCAAAAACTACAATAGCTACAGCGAAAAGGAATACATTTTAGGAATCCTGGTAAAATTTTAGATAGGAAAATGTAATAAACAATTAAAATAAAATAAAAAATATTATTGTTAATAATTATTAGTAATATGATTAGGAGCCTATTAGAGATCTTTTATTGGGTTACTGCGTTAAAAATAATAGATACTTCTATTAAATTTTTGCTTTGTTTTTTTTACTAAAAGATATAACCCAAGGGTACTATCCGCACCGATGGCAGTGCAGTTCCGGGGTCTTCTCTCGGCCTTCCGGGGGAACTACGGGGTAGGACTAATGTCCCCGCTCCGAGGGAGGGTCTCCGGAACCGCCGCCGCTTTGGTATTTGGGTGTCGCGTGGGTTCCTCCGCCCCTCCCCCTACGGGGTATGAAAAACGTCCACCCCCTGTGCTTCGCCCGTCGGCTCGAGCCCCCTCAATTGCCGTGTAATACCTTTAAAGAATTATATATATATATAAAGTAAATAAAAAACTCTTTTTAACTGTCTTTATAGTTATAAACTCGAATTCATATTTGCATGTGCCAGTAAGTAAAGAGCAATATAGGGACAGTGGGTTGAGTTTTTAATTTCGCGTCTCTGCGCTCTCTCTCGTCTCGGCTATATATTGATTATTTTAATGTTATTTATTTTTATGTTTTATTTTCTTTTATTTTTATTATTGATAATTTTTTTCTTATTGTCAGATAAAGTGTTTATGGTTTTTAATGCATTGGTCGAGAATTTTTGAGTCGTTCTGTATTTTGTTTATATTGCATTTTGTTGTATTTTATTTATTTTTAAGTATTTATTTTTAAATTATTGGTCAGTTTTGAATTTTTTGTTGTTTTTGTAGTATTTGATTTGCTTAGTGTGGATATGTTTGATTTTGTCTCTGCGTTTGATTTATCGTTAGTGGTTATACATAAGATTATTTTAATTGATCATTATATTTTTTTTATATTTTTTTTAGTATCTTTTTTATTTTTAGATTAGGTATATTTTTTTTTTTTTTTATTAATATTGTATTTATTATTTTTTTTTTAATGTTTTTTTCTCCTTTATATTTTTTAGATTTCATGTCTATGCGTTTAATATTTTTATCATATAAATTAAGTAGATAGGGGCAATGCTCAGCCTACGACTATCCAGATCATAGTGACTGAACGAATAAATGTGAAGCAACACATCTTCATTACTAGAGCTTTTTATATATTTAGATTGTTATTTCATTATTATTGATTTTTTTGATTTTGAAAGTAAATAAATATATATATCATATATATATATATAAATATAATATAGTATATATATATATATATATATATATATATATATATATATTATATATTATAATATTATATATATATATAATAATTATATAAATAATACGTATATATATATTATATATAATTATATATATAGTATTATTATATATTAATTATATGATGGTCAGATTTTTTATATGCTACTACAGTTGTAAGCTAGAGAATGGCAAGATCCTACAGTATAAACAGAAGTTATATTATTTGGAATCAGGCCGAAAATTCTAAGGGATTGGGAATTTTAACTATTTTTTTTTTTTTTTTTTTTGAAGTAAAAATTTTTTTTTTTTTAACTAAAGGAATACCCTTAGGGTAAACCGCAAAGATGGAGGAGTCGGGGTCTCTCGGCCTCCCCGTGGACGACGGGGGGGGGACTAATCCCCCCCTCCGGGATGGTCTCCGGAACCCTCCGCTACTTTTGGTCTTGGGTTGTCGGCGGGGGTTCCTCCGAGTCCATATTCCCCGTCCGGGTATGAAAACGTCCCGCCTCTGTCCCCCGGTCGGCTCGAGGCCCCCTAAAATTTGGTGAAAATAAATTGTTTTTTTTTTTTGGAAAATTTTAAGTTTTTTCTAGGGGCTCGAGCCCGACGGGGGACAGAGGGGGGGTACGTTTCATACCCCGGAGGGGATGGTCGGAGGAACCTCCGCGACACCAAATACCAAAGAGCGGGGGTCCGGAGACCTCCCCGGAGGAGGGGGGATTATGTTCCCCCCCTGTCCTTCCCCGAAAGGCCGAGAGGCACCGACTCCTGCCATCTTTGCGTTTACC
>JABUQX010097154.1:5000-7500 GCA_015478945.1 Trachelipus rathkii | reverse complement strand
AATTTTTTCAAGAAAATTTTTTTTAGATGGAAAAATTTATTGTCAGAAGACTTGCTGAACAATTTTCAAATTTTGTGTAGAATCCTTAATCGGATCCGATTTGGAGTCGGAGCCGGAGTCGGTGCCGTAGTTTGATTTTTTTCGAAAAATATTTATTTTTTTTTTAGTTTGTGAAAATTTTATATTATATAGAAGACGTGGCTGAACAATTTTCAAATAGATTCAGAAACCTTAGTCGGATCCGGAGCCGGAGCCGGAGCCGGACCTGTTTATGAATTTTTTTTTTAAAATATTTTTAGGGGAAAAATTTTTATTGGCAGAAGACGTACTGAACAATTTTCAAATAGTCCAGAAACCTAGTCAGATCCGGAGCCGAAAGTAAAGTCCGGAGCTGGAGTAGGAGCCGGAGCTGGATTCAGAGCCGGAGCCTGGGTATGAATTTTTTTCAAAAAATATTTTTTTAAGTGAAAAATTTAATGCCAGAAAACGTACTGAACAAATTTCAAATAGTGCAGAAACCTTAGTCGGGTCCGGATCCGGATCCGGATCCAGATTCGGAGCCTTATCCTTGGTATAAATTTTTTCAAGAGATAATTTTCTTAGATGAATAATTTATTCCAGAAGACTCGCCTGCTGAACAATGTTCAAATAGTTGCAGAATCCTTATTCGAACCCGGATTCGGAGTTGGAGCCGAAATCGGAGCCGGAGTATGAATTTTTTTCGAAAAATATTTTTTTTGTGAAAAATTGATTGATAGAGTGCTGACCAATTCTATAGTGCAGAAACCTTAGTCAGATCCGAAGCCGAAGCCGAACTCGGAGCCGGTGTCGGAGCCGGAGCCGGAGCCGGAGCCGGAGCCGGATCCTGGGTATTAATTTCTTTCAAAAAATATCTTTTTAGGCGAAAAATGTATTGCCAGAAAACGTGTTGAACAATTTTCAATTAGTTACAGAAAGCCTTAGTCGGATTCCGGAGCGGATCCGGAGCCGAACCCAGAGCCGAACTGGAGCCAGGTCCTAGGTATGAATTTTTTAAAAAAATATCTTTTAGGTGAAAAATTTATTGAAGAAGATGTGCCTGAACAATTTTCAAAATAGTGCAGGAACCTTGATGGATCGATCCGGAGCAGATGCGCAAAGTCGATCGGAGCCGGATCTTGGCTTATAAAATATTTTTCAAGAAAATTTTTAGTTGAAAAATGTATTGCCAGAAGACTTGCTGACTAATTTTAAATAGTTCAAAAACCTTTGTAGTCGGCATCCGGATCCGGAGTCGGAACCGGAGCCGGGGTTAGAGCCGGATCCTGTTATAAATTTTTATAAGAAATATTTTTTTAGATGAAAAATTTATTTAAAAAACCCGGAAGACTGACTTGAACATATGGTTAAAATAGTGCAAGAAAACTTAGGTGGTCCGGATTCCGAGTCGGGAAACGGAGCCGGATTCTGAGTGTTTAATTTTGTTCCTATAAATATTTTTTTCGGTGAAAAGTTTATTGCCAGAAGACGTGCTAAACAATTTTCAAATAGTGCAGAAACCTTAGTCGGATCCAGCGCCGGATCTGGAGCCGCAGCCGGAGTATGAAACAGAACCGGATTCTGGGCATAAATTTTTTCAAAAAATATTTTTCTAAGTGAAAAATTTATGCAGAAAAGTACTGCCCAATCTCAAACAGTGCAAGCAACTTTAGTCGGAGTTGGAGCGGAGCCGGAGAAAATAATATTATTTTTCTTTGCTTTCTACACAGAAGAAATTATCAAAGGTTTGAATTGATTCAATTGAAAAAGAATATATATATTATATATATATAGTATATAATATATATATATATATATATATTATATATATAATATATAAATAAATTAAAAATATATTTAAAAAAAAAAAAATATAATATAATTATATAAATATTAAAAAAATATATATATTTGGATTGGGTTATGAAAGATTCAGAGGTGGGGAGGTAGGCAGGAATGGTGTTAGGTTAATGGAGAATGAAGAGAGGTGGAGGAGGGTGCGCCTACCTATTATATGCGGATGATTAGTTTAGTGTGGCGAATTGAAAATAGCTTTGAGGGATTAGTAGAGAGAGGTTTGTAAAAGGAGGGGTATTGAAAGTAAACGTAAATAGAGTAAGGTTATGGTTTTGAGTGAGGATAGTTCTCTGTATAAAGTTTTGGTAATATTCCAGAGAGTGTGAGGAAATCCTGTGGAAAATATTTCCAATCATATGGTGAATGAAAGGAAATGTATGATGCAGAATTAGTATGAAAGGTGGATGGAGGGAAGATGGCGGTGCAGATTAAATCCTTATTGGATGCAAAGGGAAATAAGTCTTTGAGTGTGCTTAGGGTCTTACATGACGGTATGCTATTACCTGTGCTAATGTATAGTAGTGAGACTATGGTCTGGAATAAGAGGTACAGATATAAAGTATAGATATAGAACTTCTGCTGGGGCTACACGGCATTTTGATGGGTTGCTCCTGGGTTAAAGGAG
>JABUQX010097153.1:2500-22330 GCA_015478945.1 Trachelipus rathkii | reverse complement strand
ATGTTCCTTTAAAGATAACATCATAATAAACAACAAGCTTTCTGATAAAAGGGTTAACAATCTTTTAGCTTTCCGATACAAGTCAACAACCGGTTAGCTTTCATAGTAACTAGACATTCTAATGCATTGTTGCTAAATTATTTTCGGGAATTATTTTATCTTTCAAACATTTATATTGTCCTAAAAATTCTTCGTTAAAAAAAGTAAAAAAATTAGAGAATAAATAAAAGATAATGGAACTACCATTGAAACAACTTTATTTGACTTTATTTTTTTTTATTAACCTTCTGTTGTTTATTTACTTTTATATTGTTTTGCCATTTCCTTTTTTGCCGCTTTTTCTCTTCAGAAATTTTTTTGAAAATCTTTATGATTGGCTAAATGGCCCAAAAGACGGTTGCGTAGGAAAATAAGAAAAATATAAATTCTTATACGTAAAGCTAATAGAAAATGGTCAGCATGAGATCGTTTATAATCAGAAATTTCGGAGTAGATCATGAGCCATTGCATCTTGCGCAGATATAATAAAGATGGTTGACATACTTTTAATTATGAATATACTCACATTAGGGTGGAGTGAAAAAAGTCAATATTGTTTTTTCGGAAACGGGTACCACTGCAATGGCAGTGTGTATGGACACTAGTAATAATTTCGTTTTAAAATATTTAAATTTTACGACGTCATCTTGAGTCTGCACATTTCGATAACAGTTGAAAAAGTTTTAAAATTCTTTAATATTTTTAAAAAAAGAAATATTTAAGTCTATGAAACCAAAAAAACAACACCCTCGTGAGAGGTTGAGTCATAGAATAGTAGTGAACCAAGGGGCTTTTAAATAAAAGAAGGAATTTTTAAAAACTATTTTTAGGCAGGTCGGTTTATTATCCTGACATGAGGCTTTAATCGCTTATCAAATGCTATTCGTAAATTTTGATATTATTTAAAGCTCGTCTTCTATAATTATCTGAATCTCTATATAATAGTCTATCAAAACTGTTTAATATGAGCATTTCGTTAATCAACTTTAGCATTGTGCAACTCTTTCGCTGTCATATTAAGAACTACCAGGGAATCACCACTGGAGGGTAGATTTGCACTTCGGAGTGCCCCCCACTACGCCTCTCAAACCACAAAGCATGAGAGCCTAGTAGTTTAATCTTTAAAAGTCTTCAAAGATAATTGTTTCTTTGTGTATATAATGAAGCGGATTTTCTATTCAAGCATTCTAGTTTTGATAAGCTAGTTCTCCTTTCTTTTAGAATTAACAGACCATTGTTGAGGAAGCAGTAGAAACCTTATGGTTGTGATGGATGCCCCTTACAACACTAGGAAATTAAAATGGTGGTTGATTTTGCCTCGCTAGAGAGAGCAAAATTGTATAGACCTCTGCAATGGCATCTAATAATGCAAAATGTTTGACAATAACAAGATATGAACTCCATTAACGGATTTGAGTGGAAAACTTGGATGACCTACAATAGCGGACCAAAGGGCTTTGTTGGACATCTGATCGGTTCAAAGTTTGGGCAACATGTCAGACATTTGAAAATAGTTCAGTTCAGAGCCCATAGAGATTTCAATTAATTGAATATAAATCGAGCGTGGTGATGAAAAAGGAAGTTTGAGGTACTGACAAACAATACCTTTGATGGTATTTGTAAAGTTGTTCGAGTTGGGAAAACTATCTCCAAATCTTAGAAAACGCCAGTCCAGGAAAGCTCATTCCCACATGCCAGGATGGTTGACTACAGATAATAGAATCTTTAAGAATATTACGTAGCTTCAAAACCTCATCGCAAACAATTAAAAGAGTTGGCACCGTTTCATAGTGAAAGTTTACCTGCACCTCAGCGTGGTTAGGATCAAGTGGTAATCCAAAAGCTTGTAATGGAGCTCAAAACTTTGTGGAACCATAAAGAATTGACTTACCTTTATGAGGGCAATCGCAAAAATTGTAGACACAAAGTGTAGTCAAGACATATGCAGATACCTTTGCTTCACCATGAAAAACATCGCTCATAGCTCATGTTGGTTTGATAAGAGAGGATCATATAAAAGACAGCTGCGCTCTTTAAGGACGTATAATCATCAAGGCTCGAGTTCTAGGAACAAGCCAGTAAACCCAACTTTTACGAAGTAAGTAAAATCCCGAAAATAAATTTTGAAGCATCAGAGTATGTTGAGATATGGCGTGTGTTTTGGAAATGCATGTGGAAAGGGACAGACCACCACTCTCACGACAAGTTCAATTATGAGACAAGAGTCAGGATTTTGCAAAGTTGACTGGGAAACGCGAGAGTGAGTAGACATAGCAGCTTTCTGAGTGCACATCTTCTTTGAGACTTACCCATACACACTCAAGCTTGCTACAGAAAGAAGCTCGTAAAACGGATGTCATCCACTGACTGTCCTCAAAATTGGTCTGTATTCAAAAAGAAAAGAGAAAGGCTTTATCAAATAATAGATGCTGATAGAAAATATCCGTCCAATATATGAAACAAAGAAACATTTACCTGTTGAAGATTTTACTTAAAGATGATGTAAATACGTGCTCTCATGGATTGGGTGGTTGGGGGTAATCCGAGCTGGGGTGGGGACTCCTAAGTGTAACTACTCCAGTGAGTGAGTCACTGGGAAGATTTAATGATTGAACTAGCGACAGGTGTGCACAAATGCCAAAGTTTCGATAACGAAGCACCCTTATACTAAACAAGTTTTGATTAACTTTATATAGAGGTATGATCAGACACCTGCTCACTCACACACGTTTCCACATAATATCAGAAATTATACGGAATTAGTTTGGATAAGAATATCGCTCTGCGGACACGCAAGGATATGAAACTACCACACGCAGCCTAATACCACAATACGGGGGGCTGAATATATTAAAAATCCTGTCTTTACTTAAGGCCTTGTTTCAACTATTTAGTGAATACCCCTCAGTTTTTTTTTTTTTGCTGTTTCAGTGTACTTAAAAAAATTGTGTTAAAAAAATTATAAAAAATTCTTAAAAATTTTCAAACTGGTTAATAAGAAATGTGAACGATAAGTAATCTGAGATTAGTGACAGTGCACTTATTTGATACTTAACAATCAATATTTTAAACATTACTTACTAGGGTTAAAGATCATAATTATACTTCGTTTACCATATGGTCCGAAAAACAATATTTGACTTTTTTTTTCACTCCACCCTAATACTCATGTCCCTTCCTTCCTTCCAATTGACCTAACTTGGGTTTTGCAGTCACCTCTGTATTGAAGATGCTAATAATTGGGTTTTAGAGATGCAGCGTTTACAACTGTACGGCTAAGATGGCTTGGAACCGATTATTGTTCCGATGTCGAATCGGTAACTACACGTAACGGTACTTCGGCTCCGATCTGATTCAGAACATTTTGGATATCATATATATGACGTGTAGCTGATGACTACGTAATACAGATATATACTAATATTATATATATAATATTATATATACATTATTATATATAATATATTTATATATATAATATAATATATTTTATATATAATATTTATGTACTCGTCAAAAAAATACTCGAGCACTACAGGAAAATTTCATCGCACAGGAACCGGGAAGGCTCTAACCCATATGAAGACCACAACAACAACAGGACGACAGCATCTGTAGTAACTATGTAACCCCCGCAGAGAATTCGTACCACCAGTATTGGGGCCGTAAACTCGAAACTTAGGAAAATAACTACGTAACTAGACTTGAGAGAGGTGTGGATAGGTTATGGTCGGGAGGTATATTCGAGCTAGGATCTATCAATGCAAGGACTAGCGATAAAATGGAGAGAGATAGTGAGAGTCAACTAGTTAAGGAGTCAAGTGCTTGCAAGATAACACTCCAATCCGAAGGACAGGGTACTGAGGAACTTGGATCGAATGGTCGTATTAGCGACACAAACGATTGCAATGGTGGTCAACGGTACCAGGAACCTTGAACATGACACGGCAGAGGACCAGGTAGCGCCGAGGGCCAACAGAACACCGTGGGCAAGCCTTTATACGTCTGCGTTAACTTTGATAGACGAGCCACACAACGGCCTATATCTTGCAGAACAGGCGAGGAACGGGTACCAGTGTGAATGACAAAACAGTTCGGTCGACGCCTTGTGAGAACATTAATTACCGGCCCGGAGAGCCATGCTAGGGTCCACCGCAACCATGCACATTCGAAGGCGAACGGGGCATTATGCCCGAGAACACATCATTGGACGGTATTCGACGATTGGGCAAAGGTGTCTTTACGGGTACGAGTCGAGAGTGATCTCTGTACGGTCGGACAGGCGTGCTAAGAGGATATGATGATCGACGGAAGAGATTCACGCAAAATGCAATGTGTGAGGTGCGCTCTTGGAGGTGGGTCAATATGGGTATGGGGAGCATCTTTATGGCGGTACGGAGTTGACATACTTCGAATGGAGCATATAATCGTAAAGTATATCACAGACATCCTCGCATATATGTGCCATATGGCACCTACATCATGACTATTTCATTTCTATGCATGAGCAATTGCAAACACAAAAGACCCAAGTGTGTGAACGCTACTTATGATGGTTTAAATTACGGGGTATGGAGTGGCCAGATTAGTACCGGACTCAACACTCGAAATGTGGAATATTTGAACGCGGTCGACAGATGATTACCCTCCAACGGACCTGCCGGACTGCGACAGGGCACTAATGACGAATGGGATCAAAACACTATCAGAAATTCGGGCTCCTCATCGAGATATACAGGCGGTGTCAGGAGTCATACTATGCAGGGGGGTATACAATGGTATGAGACAGAAGCAACTTCCGCTGCGGCCGTTGCCGTACGTACTGACATTGTATTGTTTGCAGCGCGAACCTCGATCCTAATGTTTGACCCTTTGGCTGCACTTGGCCTCACACTCTATCAAGTTACGGTTCTGAGGGAGAAATCCACCATGTTATTTTCATTGTCCAATAAAGTGTCTTGCGTTCTTCAACTTTTCTATCTTCCTTCGCCACATACCTTGTGGTGCGTTAATTTTTGCGGAAGTATTATATATATCTAATTATTATATATATTATTAATAATATATATATTATATTATTATTACTATACTATATATTATATACTATATATATAATATATTATATTATATATGCATATATAATTATATATTATATATATATATATATTATATATATATATATAGATATATGATATCTATATAATATTATATTATATATATATATGATATATACTTATATATATTATATATATATATATATAATAATATATATATGCTATATGATAATATATTATATATATATATATATATAATATATAATTATTATAGAATTATATTATATATATATATAATATATAATTATATTTATATATATATATATATATTATTATATATTAGCATATATATAATATATTATTATACCAGGTATGTAATTACAAGATCATGAAGAAATGGAATATTGTTCGGACATCTTTCGTATGAAGATTTTCTTCGCATAGTTCAAGAAGGAATGTAACAAACACCAAATAACGTCCGGTATCTAAGCTTTAGAACACTCGCCCAACTAAGCGAGTGATCCAGGTTCGTCACTGGTCGGGTGTGTCAGTGTCAGCTGTTCTTTCTTGACTCCGTCTTGCTCATACTTTAAATTGAGCACACTCCGTAGCATTAGGACTCTGCCCGTGAGCGTTGGTGTTGACTGTAAGGAAAAAAATGCACATTCAAGTTTTTAAAGACTTCAATAAATCTACTAAGGGCATATATTGTTATGGTGAGCTACTTGATAGAGAAATATCTACAACTTACACTCGACCTTACACTAAGAGAGCTTGCAGTCAAATCCATTAGGCACTCAACCTATCATTCTGCATTTACAAACTAATTAATATATACAACTTACTTGTATAGATGCACGGGCAAGAGCGGCATCCAAACATTATTCTTCATATCCTTCTACCCATATTCAAATGGAATATAATAACCTCTGGTTCTGTTTTACGTGTAGCTAAGACACTACCAGCGTTTTCTTATCACGCCTTCTTTAGTAATTTTTGACTTTACTTTAGTTTACACTTTGATATACAACATCTCTTTTAACATAATTATACTTCACCCTTTGTTCTTAATTAAAACTTATTTCTTTGAAGGTTTCGAAAACAAACCCAACTTTGTGTCTGTTTACATTTGCAAAATTTTCATCCAAAAGAGGATGTTGCTCGAATGCAAGCAAAGACATTGTCTTTCCATGTTGCTTATCTGAAATTTTAGAATATTTTTTTCTCAACCGCTCTATTCTTACCAATCTTCAACTAAATTCATATATATATTATATATATATATATATTTATATATATACTATATATATATATATATATATATATATATATATATATATATATATATATATATATTATATATTATATATATATATATATATTTATATAATATATATATATAGGCATATATTAAAAGGTTTGACTCAGGAAACGAGAATCAATAAAAAATATATCGTAATTTCAATAACCTTACCTAACCTAATTAACCTAACCTAATATTCAACGGAGTCACCTCATTATAAATGATATATATATATATTATATATAATTATAATATATATATATATTATATATAATTATAATAATATATATTCTGTTACAAGATATCGAAGTTTATATAAATACTTGTTTTACTAATTATCCTAAGCTCTTCGGCAACTAAGCCTCCAATTTAGAATACTTCTTTCATATTCTCCTGTCATTTTTATTCTCAGTCTGTGTGAATATGATTCTAAATTAGCCTATTAAGTCTCTCTCCATAACAATATTGAAAATACAGCCCTATACTCTTAGTACTGATCATGAAAGGGATGCGCCAGCATATATGGCGTTGTTTCTTGCATAAAGGAGCAAATCTAATTTTCTTTTCTATTTGACAAAAATTAATAAATGCTGGTTTAATTTTGACTATTTTAATGATACATATTCTTCACAAGTATGCTGCCTTCAATAATATAAGACGTTTTTAGATTCCTAAAGCATAAACTATTTGCATGTCATCTCTATACGAGCAAAACTACTTATTCCTCCTTTCCTTAAACTATTTTTCATGACTTATTCCCATCATATACCTTGTTGAAGCTGAACTTTTAACTTAGACCTTTGTCTCCAATCCAACTTTTATAACTTTGAATTATTTATTCCTTCTTTTCCACCATCCTTCAACTCACTTGAAATCAATATTGTATCTTCTTTTAAGAAGTTATGATTTTTGATCTTTGAGTTTAGTACTAAAGCGATATTTGGTGCTGATAGTTATATATGTATATATATATGTAATATATATATATTATATATATATATAATTATATATATTATATATATATATATATTATATATACTATATATATTATAATATTATATATATATATATATATCATATATAATATAGTATGATATAATAATATATATATATATATATATATATAGAGAGAGAAGAAGAGAAAGAAGAGAGAGAGAAATGTGTTTAAATTAATTATATCTATATATAGATATATATAATATATTATATATATTAATATATATATAGTATCATTATATATAATAATATATATATAATATATATATATTTTTATAAGTATATATTATATATATATCATATATATACCTAACGCACAAATTATTCAATTGGAATATCCAACGTTGCAATTCTTGGATGTAAAAAGTGTCCAAGGGATATCCATCCATTTGTCCAATTTATATACCTCTTTTGTTTGTCAAATGTCCGCTTTTTGGTGCATTATAGATATACTATTTTTGGTTGGAACCTAATGGACAACACAAAAATAAATATCATTACCACTTGGATAGATAAATAAGTAGTCAACAAATAGGCAAGTGTTTTTAAACATTCGTAAGGAAGATAACCGGATTATAGAAATTATAATGGACATCACAAGGGATATTCATCAATTTGTCCATTTATATCTTTGTTTGTTCAAATGTGCCCGCATAGATGCAAATAAAGATAAAATGATTATAAAGGATGACTAAATAGAGAACAAAAAACCAAAAACTACATCCAATGGATAGATAAATTGGTTGTCATAGGTAATCGTTTTTGAAGATCGACGTCGGGGTACGGAGGTAAGTATTATGGACATCCAAGATATCATTTTAATTTGTCGCAATTGTATATACCTTTTTTTGTCAATGTCGCTTTTTTGGACTCTAAATCTATGTTTTTTGGATGCCTAATGGACAACCAAAACATAAATCCAATGGATAGATAAATAGGTTGCCCGATAGGTATCGTTTTGAAACATCGTTGGGATACCGGGGGTAAAATATTATGCACATCCAAGGGATATCCATTTATTTGTCCAATTTATATACCTATTGTTTGTTAAATGTCCGCTTTTTGGATGCATAAAGTATCCTTTTTGGATGCCTAATGGACAACCAAAACATACATCCAATGGATAGATAAATTGGTTGTCCGATAGGTATCGTTTTGAAGCATCGTCGGGATACCGGAGATATTATGGACATCCAAGGGATATCCATTAATTTGTCCAATTTATATACCTTTTGTTTGTCAAATGTCCGCTTTTTGGACGCATAAATTATGTTTTTTGGATGCCTAATGGACAACCAAAACATACATCCAATGGATAGATAAATAGGTTGCCCGATAGGTATCGTTTTGAAACATCGTTGGGATACCGGAGATAAAATATTATGCACATCCAAGGGATATCCATTTATTTGTCCAATTTATATACCTATTGTTTGTCAAATGTCCGCTTTTTGGATGCATAAAGTATCCTTTTTGGATGCATATTGGACAACCAAAACATACATCCAATGGATAGATAAATTTGTTATCCGATGGGTATCGTTTTGAAGCATCGTCAGGATACCGGATTTAAATATTTTTGATGTCCAAGAGATATACATTTTATTCCTTCCAATTGTCTAATTATTTGTAAAATGTCCTCTTTTTGGATGCTTAAAAGTTACCCAAAAGTCCAAAACATTCATTTAAGCTTTAAAGGATAGATGAATTTCCTGGGTATTCATTAGGCATTAAAGAAGTTGGACATTTTGCAATGAATAGGACAATTGCAAGGAATAAAATGGATATCAATTTGACGTCTATATTTAAAATCCGGTATTCTGACGCTGCTTCGAAACCGTACCTATCAGGCATCTGATTTATCCATCCTTTAGATGAATGGTTAATTATCTATTAGGCATTCAAAAAACACATTTTGCTTCAAAAAAGCTGACATTTTACAAATAATGGATATCAATCGGATAAATAAAATGGAAATATATATCCCTTGGATGTCTATAATATCAATCTGGTATCCCGACAATGTTTCAAAACTATACCTATCAGACAACCAATTAATCTATCCTTTACATGTTTTAGTTATCTATAAGGCATCCAAAAAAACATGCATTTGCCTTCAAAATTGGACATCTTTACAATAGTGGGATAGTACAGAGCGGATTAATAAAATGACCATTATAAAGCCGATGTCTGGAATAAAAAAAAAATTAAAATGAATAAAAGGAGAGGGGCGGAGTCAAATTCGAACTAAATAAATAAAATAAACAAATATCTTTGAAAAATGTAAGCTTCTCGATTCTCAATGCAATAACTTAATTGAAAATCCATCGGAAACAAACAAACTTTAGGGTAAAGTAGATAAACATTTTAATTTTATATTTTAAAGAATTTTTGAAACAAACATTACCATTGTTACAAAATCAAAATTTTACAATTTCTTACGTATTTGAAAAACAAAATTGGTCTATAAAAATAGTATATATAGACACAATTGAAAAAAAAAATAGAATATATATATTATATATATCATATATAATATATATATATATAAAATTATATATATATATATATTTTATATATATAAAAAATTTGCACAAAAAACATTTCATTAACAAACACAAAATCTTCTGTTAAACATAATTTAACATTTGAAATGAAAAATACTTCTGAAAAAAGCATAATAAAAATAAACCTTTTAAAAACAAAACTGAAGGACGGCTGGCATGTTTAAAAAATGCATATAAAATATGCAAGAAAAACAAAAAAAAAGTTATTAATTTTAAATAAAAAATAATTATCATAATTGTTCTTCTCTTGAAAATAGGATTTGATAAGCATCTTCAAATTATCATTTACTGTTCCTCCTGAAATTAAGATATAAATATATTAGTGTTGCACTGATTATTCAGCAGCAAAAATCTTTATCGGCATAGATAGCTAGTTTTTCACAATCTGGATGAACATTTTTGGAATTATTATAAATTATAAAATGAAATTAAATTAACCTTATGGAATTTTAATATTATTTTACTTTTCAGTTAACATATTTAATTAATAAGCTACAGTTTGGCCTACTATATTTAAATTGTTTTGTAATTAGTAAGCTAGGAAATAAATATCTAGGCCTATCTGTTTAGCGTTTTGATTATGTAAAATTCAAATATAATTTATAAACCTTTTTGTTATAATTTCCCCTATTAAGAGAATGACATACGGTACAAGTTTATAGATTATTATGAAAAGTTATAAAATCTAAAGCCGTATATTTGGTTTCCACATTGAAAATCTACCGCTTGTTCTGAATCAAGCAAAAAAAAGGCATATAATATACAAAATTGCCTTTGTACATGCAGGTTCTTAAAAAACTTGACAGGGAGCTGCAGACCCCCTGAAGAACTCACACGGACCCTTTGGGATCAACGGCAATGAGTCCCAAGAGTACATTACGTCAAAATATCAAATGAAAATATTGGATTAGAAAATGATAATGACTATGTTAGGAATGTGAACTAATGAATGCGATTTTGTATGCAAGGCCAAGTGATTCTAATTGATGATTACCAGTTTTCAATTATGACCTTTATGATTCGTGCATGCATGAGATGTAAGGTATTAATGGTGGTTCACTGTGTGAATTGGGTTTTAATCATGGCAAAGTTGTTGGAAAGATAATTGAGTTTATTACGTCTTATCAAATACTGTTTCAATAGCCTCTTACTTGCACAGGATTTTCTTCCTTGGCAATCAGTCAACCCTCCTCAACCATTCTCCCACTACTGCCTTTTCAATTTTGACATCTGATGCAGCACTTGCCAAATGATTACTCCTTACAGCAGCTGAAAATAGTGCCAATCTTAATTAGTCTAAATTGATATAATAATTATACTGGCATTCATATAAAACATTCAATTGTTAATGTTCATTTCTGCAGAAATGCATCCAAATTTTTTAAACAATGCATATGATAATAGTTTTGCTAATGCAACTTTAAATGTCAGCATGATTTTAGAAATTTAATCTCATTTGACTAACTTCTTAGTAGGCTATATCTTGAAACAGCAGAGATTTAATAAACACAAATTCTTTGGGTCCGTCCAATTTATTTTTGTGGGCAACTTCAAAATACAATAGTTTTTGACATACTTTCAAAAAATTTCCAGCAAGGTCGCTCCACCAGTGTAATGAGCCTTTTACCTGTTTTTAATATCGTGGAGGATGAATATTATATATATAAACTATATATATATATATATTTATATATATCATTATCTTATATGTTTTATAATATAAATATAATTATATATATATATATATATTATATATATATATATATATATTAATATATATATTATATATATAATATATACTTAATATATAATATATATATTTATATATATAATATATGTAATATATAATATATATATAGTATTATTATATAATTATTATATTATATACTATAATATAATATATATATATATATATATATATGATTATAAATATTATATATTTATTTATATAATAATAATAACTTTAATTATCCCAGATTGGGGGTGAGATGCTGATCAGCCCTAACACGGAAAAGGTAAGAAAAAGGTGACCGAAGTCGAAAAAGAAGGCCCCCCCCCCTCCGATACCATCCCTTCGTACCCTTAAGTGCGAGAGTGTCCACAACAGGTATCCGCTCTAAAACTTCATATTTCGTGACATTCACACACTGTAGTATGTCGTAATTGCAGGGTTCATCCCCTGGGCCAGGCCCACAGCCACACCCCTTCACAAAACCACGCCATTCATTCCTATTAATCACCATTCACTTCGTTTGCACCAAGTCAACATTCCTATCTCTCAAACATTCTTTTACAGGCTCAATTCACTTCTTCTTTGGTCTTCCAGTCGGTCGGTTTCCAACACACACTCCTCTGTTCACTCGCTTGACCAACCGACTTCCATTCATCCGCTCCACATGACCAAACCATCTTAATACATTCTCAGTTATTCTTTCATTTACACTTTTTGCAACTTCACATATCTCCCTAATCCGTTCATTCCTCATTTTATCGATCTTCCTCACACCTAACACATCCTAAGATTATCCATCTTACCAGCCTGCACCTTAGATCTAAACCTACTATTATATACTGTCGTTTCACTTCCATACATTAACACCGGTACCAGCATACCCTCATGCAAGATCCTCGCACATTCGACACTTAGTCCCCTAGCATTCACCAAAGATTTAATAGGTCCTGAGTAGTCACAACTTTAACACATTTCCTTTTCCTTTTTTCACTTACTTTATTCATCCAAAATATAACCTAAATACTTAAACTCAGACCCTGTCACAACTTGTGCACCATTCAACAATAATTTCACACTGTCCTTGTGAGTCAAAATTGAGCATATCCGAAAACTCAACACTGATAGTTACAGTACAGAAAAATTACTAATATATACATATATTATACTATATATATATTATATATATAATATCATATATATTATACTATATATTATACTACATATATATATATAATTATTATATATATGGCGAAAGTTCAGTTTTTGATCCATGGGAAGTCAGTATAGCCTATGGTGACTTTTTCGAGTCGCTCAAGGCCGTTCAAGGTCAACTCAGTCACGAGTCTATTTGCAAACGACAAAAGCAATATATATATATATATATATATATATATATATATATATATATATATATATATATATATATATATAATATATATATATAATATATATAATAATATATATATAATCACTGCTATTTTAGTTTCAGGTATGTTTCTTTACTTTGTTTTAGATTAGTAGCGTTGGTTATGTAACCTAACTAACCTAAAAACAAAAATTAAAGAAAAAATTTACACTGAAAACAGATTTATTTGAATTATATAATATTATATATATATATATAATATATATTATATATATATATATATATATATATATATACTATATATATATAATATATTAGTATATATATTATATATATAAGTATAAATAATATATTGTATATATATATAGCTATACATACATAATATATATATATATATATATATATACTATATCATATAATATATATATATATATATATATTTTATATATTCATATATTAATATATATATATATATATATATATTTATATATGGCCAGCGTTTCCATGTCCGTCATATGTATCTTAAAAATACTTAATGCTACAAGTAAAAACGGAATACAGCTGGGAATGCTTGGTCCAATTTTAGTGCTTGGAAATGTAAAAAAATAAAATAAAAAAAAAAAATCAAAAAAATATATCTTCAAAAACTACAATAGCTAAGCGAAAGTAAAATTTTTGGAATCCTGGTTAAATTTTAGATAGGGAAATGTTAAAAAAAAAAAAAATAAATAAAATAAATATTGGCATTTATTTTAGGAGCAGGGGAACATAGTATATAGTAATTATTTGTAAAGGTTACAGGGCCAAGTAGGGGGCTCGAGCCGACGGACTACAGGTGGGGCGTTAGTTCCTACCCCTACGCTATATGGGACGCGCCGCGGCCTCAGCTCAGAACCACCATCGACTACCGACACGCCAAATACCCAAGAGCGGGGGTTTCCGGAGACCCTCCCCGGGGGGCGGGGAATTAGTCCTACCCGTAGTTCCCGAAGCCGAAGACCACGACTCCTGGCATCGTGCAGTATACCTGGCGTAGTTAAAAAAAAAAGCAAAATTTATAGAAAGTCTATTTATTTAATCGAGAAACCAATAAAAGGTCTAAATAGGCCTTCTAATCTATTACTTATAATATTAACAATAATTTTTTTTTTATTTATTTAGCTTTTGCAATTTTCCGTATGCTGTAATTGTTACCAGAGATTCCTAAAAATGTATTCCTTTTAAGGCTGTAGTTACATATTTTCGATATATTTTTTTTTAATTTTTTTATATTTTTCTTTTACATTTCCAGCCACTCAAACATTGGACCAGCATTCCAGCAATGTATTCCGTCTTACTGTAGCATTAATAGTTTTAAAGATACATATGACGGACCATGGAAACCCATCCCTAATATTAATATATATATATATATATATATTATATAATATATATATATAATATATACTATATTATATTATAATACATATAATAATAATATCATATATATATATATACTATATATATTATAATATATAATATATATATATAATATATTATATATACCGGTAGATATATATAAATTATATATATATATATATATATATATAGTCATATATATATATATTATATTATATATATATATATATATATATATATATATTATATATATAATATATATATAACTGATATATAATAAATATATATTACTATAAAATACTATATAATATAATAATAATATAATAATAATAATAATAGAATAATAATAAGTAATATATAAATAATAATATTAATAATAATAATAATAATAATAAATTAATAATAAGATAATAATAATAATAATGCTCTCGTCGCAAAAAAAAAAAGGAGATCGTGAATGAGGACCTTACACGGCTTGAGCGATCGAAAAAGAGTAAAACAAACCATTGTTTTCTTTTTATTTTTTTTAACGACTTCCCAAGGTATTTCAAAAACTGGTCTTTTGTTATTATTAATTATATTATATTAATATATAAATAATATTAGTTATCATATATAATATATATATTATATATATTATAATTATAATATATATTACTATATATATAATATATATAATATATATATATGGTGAAATTTGGTTTAAAGCCACAACTATCATCGATTTAATCTCAAAAACACTACAATAGTACAGGGAAAAAGGAATACAATTGCTGGAATGTGTCAATTTTCAGGCGGAAACAGGTATTTAAAAAAAAAAAATAAATAAAAAATTCATATGATATTTTTTAAATATAGTATATTGTATATTTATATGCTAACATTTATATCTTATATAAATATTATATACTGTATATATATATATATATATAAATATATATATATAACAAAAACTACAACAGCTACAGCGAAAAGGAATAATTTTTGAATCCTGGTAAAATTTACATAGGAAAATGTAAAAAAATGAAAAAATAAAAAATATTATAATTATAGTAATATGATCTTAGAGAGGCTTTTAGAGACTTTTATTGTTACAAATCCGGATTACAAATAAATAGCGACTTTCTATTAAATTTTGCGTTTTTTTTTACAAAAGAATACCCAAGGGTTATACGGACCGATGGCAGGAAGTCAGGGGTCTCTCGGCCTGCCGGGGAACTACGGGGTAGGACTAATTCCCCCTCCCGGGAGAGTCTCCGGAACCCCCGCTCTTGGTATTTGGGTGTCGCGGGGGTTCTCCGCCCTCCCCTACGGGGTTATGGAAACGTCCCCCCCTGTGTTCCCCGTTCGGCTCGCAGCCCCTACATTCCCGTGTAATACCTTTACAAATATTATATATATAATATATATATATATATATATATATATATATATATACTTAATAAATATATATATATATATATATATATATATATATTATATATATACTATATTATTATATATATATATATATATATATATATATTATATATAATTATGTCCCCTGCTCTAAAAAAATAAAAAATAGCCAATATTATTTTATTTATTTTTTTTTACGTTCTTCCTAAACTAATTTTTACCAGTTATTCCAAAACATGTATTTCTTTTTTGCTGTAGCTATTGTAGTTTTTGAGATGTTTTTCATTTATTTATTTTTTTTTTTCTTTTTTTTTATACATTTCCGCAATAAAATTTTGCCAAGATTCCAGCAATGTATTTCTTTCCTGTTAAGCTATTGTAGTTTTTGAGATGTGGATCGATGATAGTTGTGGTTTAAAACTCTCTCACCATTATATATATATATAGATTATATATATTAATATATATTATATATATATATATACTATATTTATATTATATATATTATATATATATTATATATATTATATATTATATATATATATATAACTATATATATATAGTATATATATTTGCCTTTGTACTGTTTTACACTCCGTGCAGTTTCTTTTTTTTTGTTTTTTTTTTAACATATTGCTAGAATATGATACTAAATGAATTTAAGTAGTGACAGACATGATTCAAAGCTAGAAATATTTTAAATAATTTTTAAAAAATCACATTTAAAAAAAAAAATTAAAAATGAAATATCTAGAAAATACACGTACAGAAAAACCAATTACATATTGGATCAAGCATTAAATTAGCCTATTACAAATGTAAAAAAAAAAAAAAAAAAAAAAAAAAAAAGAAAAAAAAATCTCGATGACGGTAGTTCTTAATTCCAATTATATATTTGTAGTCACTTTATAAAAGCCATTACAAAAATAAAATAAATGAAAAATAAAAAAATAAAAAAATTAGGGGGCTCGGCCGACGGGGAAGAAAGGGGGGAAGTTATTTCCATACCCGTAGGGGATGGTGAGGACCCCCGCGACAGCCCAAATACCAAAGAGCGGGGTTCAGAGACCTCCCCGGAGGGGAGAATAGTCCTACTGTCGTTTCCCGGAAGCCGGAGTGGGACCCCACTCCTGCCATCCTTTTCCGTTTACCAATAGTATTCCTTTAGTTAAAAAAAAAAGTTAAACGACGGAGTGTAAAAACGTAACAATTCCTATATATTTTTGAATCATGTCCGTTCCCACTTAAATTCATTTTTAATCATTTATACTAGAAAATATCTTTAAAAAAACAAAAAAAATATCAAAACTGACGGGAGTCGTGAAACATAACTGGTCCTATTATATATGATATAATATATATATATATATATATATTAATCATATATATTATATATATATATATATTATGATGGTCAGATCCCGAAAGGTTCAGGCATGTAACTAGAAACATAACATCTACAGGAAAAATAAATAACATTCTTTGTTTCAGGAAAGTTAATTTCAATACGAGGAACTAAAAAAAATATTTATTCTAATATTTATTAATAACTCTTTAAATATTAGTAAAATATCTTAGACCTAAAATAGTGCACGCTCTGATTTGACCTTGAAACCTGCATTTGTCTCAGAGCAAATGTTGCCAAATACCGTTTTTTTTTTACGTTTGGAGAAAAAATATATTTTTTTCTTTTTATATCCTTATAGGGGGTTCGAGATGACGGAGGGACAGAGGGGGGGACGAAGTTCCCCCCCCCGTCGTCCCCCGCCACGGTAGGCCGAGAAACCCGGACTCTATCCATCGTGCGTTGTTTAACTCGAGGGTATTTCGTCCGTATTAAAAAAAAAATTAATGGCACCTTTGCATCCTAAGTCGGAGTAAGCAGCTTCGAATTGTCAAAAAACTCTAATATTTTCAAACATTTTTAACAATTTTAATTTTTTAAAACGAGTTATTTTATTTTTATTCTTCCTTTCCAATTGTTCCGCTGATTAATAAAATATTTTATTTTCGTGTTAGCTTCTATAGTTTTCTAGTTACATGCCTGAACTTTTCGGGATTGCTGACCTCTATAATAGTATCAATATATATATAATATAATATATAAAAATATTATTATATTATATATATATATATATAATATATATATATATATATATATATTATATATAATATTATTATATATAGTTATATATATTAGATATATATATATATATATATATATATCAAATAATAATAATAACAATGCCTAATATTATCATAATATAATCATAGATTAATAATATAATATAAACATAATAATAATAATATAATAATATAATATAATAATAATAAATAATATAATAATATAATAATATAATATACCATAAAGAGTGATCTTGAAGATATTAGAATTTTATAAGCCTATCAAACACTCAATTCATACATATATAATGACAGATACCGGAAATAAAAATTTGTAACTTAATATACACTGATTTCATTATTAATAATTAATAAGTATTCAATTAGCTATTTATATAGCATAATTCAATCTCATATAAAATAATAACTGGATTCAATTCACTTTTTATGAAGTACATTAACAAGAAATACGCAAACCTTTAGTATAGAGGTATTTCTCGTGCAATAGCTAATGGCGGCAATGGGAAACTTTTGAGGCAATATAATAAATAATTAAATTTTTTGTAATTTACCTAATATGGCAAAATAAAAACGATCTAAAATTAAAATAATTGCATTTATTATTTTTTAAATAAATATATTCATTTAATATTTAAGAAAATTAAAATCATTTTTAAAAAAAAATTAGACTATGTTACTTGGCACTTTCAGGTTTAACACGCTGACCAGTTACAATATGACGTTATTAATTATTATGCACATCAATCAATCAATCTGTCAAGTAATTAATTCAACAATTAACTAATTAAAACAATAACAGAAATACTTTTCTGATTAAGCAGATATATATATATAAATATTATATATATATAATATATATATATATATATATATATATATATATATATATTATATATTATATATATATAATAATTATATATATATTATATGATATATATATATATATATATAATGGATATATAATATGGATATAACGATGTGCGTTATTCAACATCTATCTAAAATTTATATCCATGTGTCGACGGAATAGGAATATCCCTTAGATAAACAAATTGAACAAAATTGTATATCCACTGGATAAACATTGTAAGATATCATCAGGAGAACAGTATGCAGATGTCTTATGGATACCGATTTTGGATATAACAATATGCGTTATCCATAAGTTAGAGGAAAGGCACTAAAATCTATATCCAAATGACGACTAAATATGGGTATCCATAAGGCAAATATATTTAACAAAATCGTACATATGGCGGACGAACATCGTTCGTTATCTACTGGATATCCAATGCACACTACAATCGTCAACCAACGGATGAAAATAATAGTTATTGAATGGACACATAAACGAGTTATCCAAAAAGTTACGGAAGGATATCCAATTCCAAAATCGTAAATACAGAGGCCAAACATTGTAAGATATCCCTAGGATAACGGTATGCAGATGTCATATGGATACCGATTTTGGATATAACGATTTGCATTATCCATAAGTTAGAGGAAAGGCACTAAAATCTATATCCAAGTGACGACCAAATATGGGTATCCATAGGGCAAATATATTTAACAAAATCATACATCTGGCGGACGAACATCGTTCGTTATCCACTGGATATCCAATGCACACTACAATCGTCAACCAACGGATGAAAATAGTAGTTATCGAATGGACACATAAACGAGTTATCCAAAAAATTACGAAAGGATATCCAATTCCCAACTGGAATAATCCATCCAAAATTTGGTATCCAAAGGGCATCGAATCGCTATCCAATTTGGGTTATGGATACGTCGATAAAAATAGGATGGAAAATGGATATCCTTTGTGT